>JAQBSW010001876.1:0-118431 GCA_029291075.1 Eudiplozoon nipponicum | reverse complement strand
TTCATATCACTACATCTGATCTTGTCCATTATTCAATTGAGACTATACACTCAGTTAATGTGGATGTTAGTATATTTATGTTGATATGTAGTTGTAGTAGAATGGCGAGATTAATTCGACAATATATCATAATTAAATCAAGAGATAATATTATGAATGATAAAGTGGTGGTAAATTTCTAAGTTTCATTTTAAACAAAGCATAAACTAATTGTAGGCAAAGACGAATGCGCGTATTGGAATCGGAAACTAGCTCCAAAAATTAAGAATATTGAATTATGATTGTCTTATTGGTGGGATATTAAATGTACTACCAGTTTATGAATTATTAATAGTAACATCATTCAAAATTACACCATTTAATTCTCATCATATTGTATCTATTTATTAAGAGCTCTTAATGAATTAAACACTTACTAATGGACTTCAATTTGGATTATCTTTTTGGTTACATTGCTCATTCTGTCGTAGGCTAAATTTCCTATTTTTCTTGCCTGACCTTCGTTTATTGGATTTTTTATCTTAATTAAACTTTTTATTTTACTAACTTTATGATAACTTGGGCTGAAATGATTTTATTACTGTTTCATTTGTATTACTATGCCCCCTCAATCACTGAGCTCAACGATTGCATCATTTCTCATGGTGAGAATAAAACTTTTAGTTTGATGCGTGAAGAGGGTAGATTTAAATCCGGTCACTGTGGTGTCATTTTGATGTAGGTCTCTTTTATTTGAACGCCTAGGGTATAGCTCTTAAAATTGAGAAAAAACATAAGACAGAACTTTACACGATAAAAATTTATATGATTTGGGAATTTATTCGCCTTCCATAGAAAGCACTAGTTTTATCGTGGCTAATCTTGTAGTAAATCTGTTATCAGTGAATCGTAAGTTGAATTAACTTGAATTCTTTTACCCTGGTTTAAACAAGAAAACTCCAAATAAAGAACACATATAAGTTTGCTGATTACGGAAACTATTTAAACTGCAAAACTGTTTTAATATAAGGATAATTTTTTTTAAATTAAATAATACGTTGTCACCTTGATCTTATTACATTATTATGATAAAAATTTACATTAAATGAAAAATAATTTTGCGAAACTGGATTAATCGAAATTACCTGATCTGCGTTTTGACTAAAGCAGTTAGTTTTCCAGTGTTTTTTTCTTTAACAAAATAATTCGGCTATTTTATCAGCATCCTTCTTTAGATGGTCCATCCTCACTAGTTTTAAAAACAAACTAATGAAGCAAGCGCAATATTACCTCTGGGCATATTATCTTACTTCAGACTGATCTTTCACTAGATAGTTGCGTGTACCGTGTGTATGTGTGTACACATTTCCGTAACTGCATGAATTCAATAATACGAATAGTTTTTTTATTCAGTGTCATGCATTAAAGTCTTATCTCCACTAATTAATTTCCAATTTAATTTAAAAATCATTTATTAAATATGTAAACCAATAAAAATTTTCATTTACCATTGCGATTATTTCGTTGTGCTGATGTGAAATTATACATATTAGCCATATATGTTTTTGGCACTAATCCATCATTATCGGCGTCGCCTTGCATTGTAGCTACCTCTTTAGAGCCTATTTTAATGTTCACAGACTTCTGTTGAATCGCAAGTTCTCATTCCATCATCCTTTAGCCGGTTCGTCCTTACACTCAGCTCTCTATACTGGGGTTTCAGTTTCTCCACTTGGATATTTAATTCCTTTTTGAAAAATGCATCTGCTATCTAGTTTCTCATAATAAGACAACTTACGATTGACTTACAAGTAATACTTGTATGTTTCGTCTGCGAATAACTGTAATGTGCATTTATGTATTTTTCATGTAGTACTCCGTAATTCAATCTTTGTCAATCGTTCATTGGTTAATTTGATATTGATTGACATCACGAGAATACTCACCTTAGTTAGTTTTATATTATTTTTCAATTGGTTTATTTATTAACGATATATTATTCTTTTCTCGCGGCGTTTTGCGGAAACAACACATTTAAATCATGCTTTGATCCCTCGTCAGATTCTCGATTACTAACAGGTGTCTGCAAAATACTGCGAGATTGGAGGCTTATTTGGAAAATAATTACAACTCATAAAAGGCATTTTCTTCAATGTGCTAAATAGGAATAAACCTATTACATTTTTTGTATGAATATTCATCTTCGTCATGTGCCTAATTAATATTTAGCAACTGAGGAAGGCTGACGCTGGTGGGTTTTTTGGTCTTATTTGTTAATGCTTTGAGTTGTTAATCTTGTTGAAAATGGTCGTGTTGTTGGCTAACTGGCGTACTCAGCTTATTAATTGTGACACATATGTGAATATTTTTCAAAGTGAATGCTGAATATATACGTAGTTGGCTTTATATATATTCGTAAGAAAGCATTGAATAAATATATTTTAAAATTTACCATTCATTCGCGCAAATGATTACATTTTGGTTTTGCGTTTATGATTTTTATACGCTTGATAGCTGATTGACGTTTACCGATTGTGGCTGAAGGGCGATTTTGCCGATTCATTAAGTGTGTCTCAAACTCTCCAGCTGTTCAGGTAAATACCTCTTAAATTAACCTTCCGAGTTTATTGGATTTCCTTGTGATTTGTTAGTGATAAAAGTTATGATAAAAATGATTGTCATAATGTTTCTATAAGGATAGTTGAAGCGCGTCAATATAAATTAAATTTTGGTGGTCTGTCAGCATTGGTTCGTAGCATTCGCCAAAATGCGTTTTTAACCTCGAACACTTTCGGTAGGCTTATGCAGAGAATTCGTTTTAATTTACGAGTATTGTTTTTTTCTTTTAATAATAATTTAATTGAACTCATTTTATTTTATCAACAAGCTCTTTGTCTCAAAACAATTTATTCGCCTCATTGGATGCAGCTGTGGCAGCTCTGGAGAACGCTCTGGTTTTGTGTGCGTCGTCACTAACGGATTTTAAACTGAATGAGTATGAATCCAGAGAACGCGATTATATAGGTCGCCGACTTTTTGGTGGTGATGATGATGATGTTGATGGTAATGGTTCACTTTTCTCTTCGTCGTCTGCCTATATCGTTAAAAAATCTATGATCGAGACTCCGAATGGTAAAGATGACCGCTCTTTGCTATCTTCCTTGTGCAATGTTCGGATTCAACATGACCTAAACGAACTTAAAACTGCTACGTGTAATTGGAAGTTGAAGTTTAATAAGGCATCCAGCCATGTTGCTACCGGCGGTAAGTACTGTAATTCTGGTTCTTTCTTATTTTTATGTTAACCCTGAAGTAGTCATCTTATCCATATTTGATTTGGATTTCGTAATTAACTAATCAGAAAGCCAATTATAGTATATAAATATATTTTTACTAGTATCAATTTGATAAGCAATTAGCCATGAAACTTTCAGGCTAGGCGATCGTCGTATCTTAACAAGTACTTGCAACTTTACCTGAAAATCTGCCAGTAATTTTAACGGTAATGTCGTACAAGACTGCAAGATGCAGAACTATGAGATTATACTTTGTGTACATGCTGACGTTGGTTTATAATTCTGGTCGTATCTGAACTAATGTGTTATTAGTTGCGAAACACCTAATACACAATTTAATATTTCTTAGTTCTCCGCCACAAACAGTTTCTAATTGTTATATATTTAATTTAATGATGTCATGATTACCGCGAAAATTGATAATTGATATCGAACAAGGACAGCGTGTATGGATTTGCTGGGATAACATTTGTTCTGAAGTAGTTGTAATTCTCAACTGTGGTTAATTTTAGCATAACTTGAAATCCACTGTGTTGGTACCATGGACCGACTCGATAGCCAGTGTTGGTGTGAGGTACTGACACAACAGCCATAGTGTTGGTATCCTTTACAGGCTCGGCATATATTATACGCAGTGATTTGGCTTTGAAGTCGCATTGTCGAAGATTTTACATGAAGTTAGCTTTACTACTGCAGATGTACACATTCGTATAGGGGATTTTACCGTCCAATTGTCCAATATTTCTCACCAAAATATATAGTAGATACGGGTCTTACTACCGGCTCCTACTAATGAGTCGCCAGTAAGCACGAAACCAATGTGCACATGAGATTATACCTTTTGTTGATGCTGACTTCGGTTTATTCTTCTGGTCATATCTGAACTAATTTGTTTCTAGTTTTGCAACATTAATTAATAATAGCATATATGTTAGTTCTCCGCATCAAACAATATCGAAGATACGGAGCTGTAATGTGATGGATTTTGACGAAAAATTTATGCAGAATTGCCATCAAGCCCTTCAATATTGTAATCGAAATGTAGATTCAGTAAATTTTTTTGTCCGCTCTATCGACGGCGTCTATCCACAAGTCCTTTTGGTCTAAATCATGCAAATGGGACAGTGCTATGTCATCTTAGTCAGATCACCGAAATTCTTGTAAGCCGACAGCATTTGTCCTCTTTCTAGGACACGAGATCGTACTAAGTGTGTTATGCTGGATTAATCAAAGGATTTTAGCAATATTTCAGCAACCGGATTCCCACCAGCATACCAGTCTATGCAGCTTCTCTATTTCGCGATAATCTGTGCGCAATAAATTCATAAAATGCCGCCTATATTTCTGCTGAGCCATCTGTATTTTTGCCAAAAAACATACCAGACAGTATCTAAAACGTTGTGAAGGTGAAGTCTGAGAAGCATCGGCTGCTATTTGACAAGAATTTGTCATTACCTCTACTCTGTTTAATTATGTCCGGAGAAACAATCACTGTTAGTGCTCAGCTAGATGATCTGGTCTACGCTGAGAATGCTGTTCTCTTAGCGAGAATAGAAAAGCTCCAGAGATCCGTTTTCTGTACACATGAATTGCCCATCCGATAGAATATCAAACTAAATGACTTATACTCCGAAGCTTTAGAGTGTGCTGAACGTAACTTTGCTGCTAATGAGCAATTAACTCGTTTAATGTGACAGCTTTTACAAAGCTTTTCGAGCGTATAGCTGCAGGTTGCGAAAACCTTTTTGGATTCGCCTGTAAATTTGTCTAAATATGAAGTCCAAAATAGGTAAACCTAGTATATTGTCAATTTACCTTTATGACGCTGAAACGTGGGAAAAGCCCGAGCCTATCTGTAATCGCATTGAACATCTATGAGAAATGTAGCATTCGCCTAGGTTGGCTTAGGTCATTGCCAGTGTAGATTCAGAAGGCATTAGTTATGATAAATGTTTGCGAGTTGATGAGTCCTCTCCGACAGTGCCCCATGCGCTATCCTTGTCGCTACTTACACATCCTTAACGTCTGACTACCGAACGAGGCTCTATGCTCGATTGCAATCACAGAAAATATATAGCTGCAATTTTGTGATTGAGAGCTATTATTCGTGATACCTGTCACTTGTCCACATCGCAGCGTACGCAAAACCAGTGACAAAACGTGTCCCGTAAAGAGGCCAAATACGTTCTGTATTACTAGTGTAGACTGGTCTGAAAACTCCCAAGTGGGAAAACTAGATCTGCGTTTATTTTTTCATGCATTTATGCCAAATCGAATTTTGTGTAAAACTACGCGCATTTTAACTTAAAATTATATATAAAATAGGCATCATTCATCGTCTTCGGGATTGAACGTTGGTTTAGTATCTTGTACTATACGCTATTGTAACCATTGATTATGTCATTATATTTCTCTATTGTTTTTGTCTGTAAAAGGGGCTGTTTATATTTTATTAGTCCTAATATTAGTCACCGCAATAGTTTTCATTTAATCTTTGTGTATGCTTGCTTGTGAACATGCCGGAAGAATTTTCTTATTCAGATACAAGGTATTCATTTTAACAGCTTAGACTTTTTAGTGGCCTTATCGGTAAACAATCATTTTCGAACACCTAATAATATTGATATATTTATTCAATTTGGTTTATTCCTGTTTGTGTTTTATTTGATTTTATTAGAAGACACTTCAAACCACAATGATGCAGACATGTCCGATGTAGCTACTCCGTCGAAACGTATGTCGTTGAGAGAATCTAATAAGGTATGAGACTAACTGCTATGCATATTCTTTATTTTGATTTAATTTTCGCTATCCCTCAATTGACCTACATTTTTTCTGCTTAATCCAAGTATATAGTTGGTTATTTTGAGGGCTATCAGTATCCAAATAAAGTCGGCTTGTTTTTTTGCCAAACATCTTGAAATCTTTTAGTCATTACTATCGTCGATATTGCAGTGAATCATCTGTTATTAGCAGCTTTTAAATTGCTGTCAAGTTGGATGATGATCATCATCATTGATAACAGCGATGCATCATTATTCAATAACTGATGTTTACTCCCACAGAACATAGAAAATCCCTGTTAAGGAGAAAGGCAATATAATTTAAGAGTGTGTGTATCTAGCCTAGTAGTGAAACACATGGAAACGAGGTCACACATTTTCTAAACCGAGTAAGATAGATATGCAACGCGGAAATTTATAAACATTTGATGCTTTACTACTGTACAACTATAAATAGTATTAAATAGATTTTTGTTTGGCGAAATAAGTTTTTTCATCATTATTTTGCATTTTGACACCGTACATTTTAGGGCCGTCTCCCGGCCTTTGTTCATGTTAAGCTCATCGCACAGAGAAATTTAACCATTATAAAGTTTTATTTATTGTTTAGGTGGCTTCATTATACTTGCTTTTAGATCACTTAACCATAAATAACTTTAACTAGATAAGTGCGCACTAGTCGCTGGTTGTAACTTTGATAAGGCTTGTTGTGCTAGTATGTTGGGACAACCCAGTTGTTACGTGATTTGAATGCTTCTATTTCGTTAAGATCAATTTGAGATCGGCTTTCAGACTGTGCTGAAGCTGCCGTCTAACCTATCTTCGTGTGTATCTACAAAAATCACTGGCCGCGATTTGATGCCTAGTTTTGCGAACCTCCACGGGCTTAAATTAAATTCAATCAATCATTTCACAGGAACCGACAGTCCCACTTATGGAAGTCCTTGTACTCTGCAAAGCAGACTTTACCTTTTTCAACAGAATGTTCCGATTTTCAACATCGAGACCAGCATATTTGTGTGTTAGGGAATCTTCCTATTTCTTTTCGATTGAAAGCTACTGAAATAATTTCATCCTCATCGTCATCATGCCCAGCCGTACAAAAGCCAGAATTGACTAATGTATCACTGTCATATAACCGTAAGAAGCGAGAAAGTATAAATAACGACAAAAATAATAATTAAAACACAAATTGTTAGTTACAATAGAGAAATAGAGAAAGATAACCTAGTTACAATTAGTACATTTATTAAGGTAACTCAGAAGCGAAGCAAACTAGACCTTCACACAACACTATTATGGCGAAGTCAGTATTGGGGCAAGGAAAAATCCACAATAGAGCTTCCTTGCGATTTTCACTGTGTCACGTCATAAACAAATCAAACCTCGCAGTCCACTTTGCCCTACAAAGAAACTAAAGTTATGAAAATGATTCCACTAGGCATATGCAACATAATCGCCACTGAGCTCGATTCGATGCCACGTCGCGAAGGGTTTCTAACTAAAAACTATGATTAGCACGTGGACACCATCTTGCTAGACGGTTGGGTCCTATTCTACCCTATTTAGATGTAAGTGACTTCAACTGTTTCTGACATGTCAAAATCTGCCCACCTTGTTTCTTACGCCAATCTGGTGCTGGATGGGGGAACAGTTCTATTGGGCAATCTAAGTGAGGACATACGCAAAACGTGATCGAGCCAACGAAGTTGAAGGAAACTTATGTGTTATTCTAACAAATAGCACTTGTTGGCAGATCTAAACAACGTCTACGGATGTCAACGTTGTTTATTCGTTGTTGATAACCAACATGGGCTGCTTCTCAAACAACGATGGTCGAATGCCTGTAAGCGTCTAAAATCACCAACTCTAAGAGGCCAAGTTTCACTAGCGTATAGTACAACTGCGTGTACAGACGCATTGTAAGCACGACCATAAATGGCGAAGGTTCGATAAAGCTACCCTAGCTTTTGCGATTCTCATTCTTACGTCGTCAGACATATTGCCTAAGTTGGGGAATAATAGTACGATGTCATCTGCATAGTTAAGATCGACTATTTTACTGCCAGGAAGAACTTCAACACCTGCATTCTGAATGTGTGGAAGAGTGTTGTTCATGATAGCATCGGTTGCAAAATTAAACAAAAATGTGGAAGTAGACAGCCTTGAAGAACACCGCTGCTGGTTGTAAAGTTGTGCGTTAATTCGTTGTAGACCTTAACGCGACTAGAAGGATTTGTGTAGATAGCTCGTATAATATTAGGAAATTTTTTGGCAGACCACCTCGATAAAATATGGAATAAAACATTGCGATCCACCAAGTCAAATGCACCCTTGAAGTCTAGAAAAACGGCTATTTTGGGACGGTGATATAAATCTCTCTGTTCAAGAACTTGCTTTAACGTAAAAAAATTATCTATACAACCTCGTCCTGAGCGGAATCCGGCCTGTTCTTCTCTGGTGTGCGATTGACATGAAGCGCTAAGACGACGTAGGATAATCGAAGCAAATAACCTAGACACGACTGGAGTCAATCTTATACCATGATTGTTATCGCACGAATTACGATTTCCTTTTTTGAAGATACGAATGACGGTCGATTTATTCCAATCAAGTGGTACTGTCTCCTCGTTCTATATAGTACGAAAGAGTTTACTCAACGCTCGTATTTCTAACTCGGATGGTTCTTCAAGACTAACATACCACACTGTTAATACAGGCATGCTTTCGGGAATCGGAACTGACACTGGTGCCCAAGAAAATTGACCTATAAAGTGTTCAGCTCACCTATCAAGAAGACTTATTTTATCGGATATTAAATGGTTGTTACTATCATTTATAATTTCGCTAAGTTTTAATTTTCTCGGACCTGTTGCGCGAATAAGTTGGAAGAAACAGCGACTATTACATGACGCGAAACCTTCCGTTTCTTCAGCCTTTCTGGTTCAAAACAATTCGAGATTGAATTTTAGACTGCGCTTATGTTGGTGCCTTATGCTGCGACGAGTATATTACGGGAGCCTGCAATGTCACATACAGTAGTGCCTGCATTGTGCATAGTGGAACTTATCTTGGACCAAAGTAAATTCGGATTTTCGCCATCAAGATCAGTAGGTTTTTCTCGGAAGGGCGGTTCTAGTTTGCTTGCATCTATTTGGATTTTATTCTTATTTATTTTTCCCGAAAAATTTAGTTCAAATCTACAATGGATAAGTGTATGGTCTGAGTCGACATAAGTGGTCCATAAAGAACGGAAAACCTTGATGCAACCACGCCATCTATGTCTAATTGCTACTTGATCTATTTGAGTCCATCTTTGTCCGGGAGCTGGAGGACGCTATGTGGCGCAACGTTTAACAAATATTTAAATATAAGATATGTTCCGCGCAGCTATCCAAAAGCCGTTCACCATTATCGTTGCGCGTCCAGCTTAAAGTGTATCCTCCACTTAAATGAAATTGTGCATTACTTAAGCGCCCAATTTGTGCATTCATGTCACTCATAACCATGACTATATCGGATTTTCGTGCTCTACTTAGTAATGAGCTTAGTTCAGAGTAAAAAGCGTCGGTATGAGCATATGCAGATACAACGAAAAGGCAACTTTGGTTACGGCTTTTTCATTTATTTTAGTAGAAGTATTTAAACGTGCCGCACACAGTCGACTATTTAAAGGGATCCATTCAATTAAGCAAGCTTCTGCTCGTGTGCTAAGGACAATACGAACGTCCCATTTAACGGCTTGGGAAAACTCCGTGGAACCAGATCTTCGAAGCCAATAACGCGTAGATAGGGATGATGCAACCAGTTCTGTAATGCACGTAGGATCCTGTATTCTGGTTTCAGTTACGCAGCACACGTCGATTTCTAATTTATCCAACTCACGTGCAAGAGCTTCTTGTTGTCCAAGTTGTTTTTGTGTTCGCATAATAAATACGCCTATGTTAAAACCTAACTTAGGTTTAAGGAATGATAGTCTACTTAAACTATTTTCGATACTTGGCAACCCGATATTGGAGAGCCACGTCTGAAGTTGATTTACATACTTATACCATCAGCATGTACATAAGATTGACTTCACTAGTTCTTTGTCAGGTTTCTTAGAAGCGTGGCCAAACTAGCGTACGCACTATCTGGGCAATAATAAAATTATTTGTCTACGAGGTTTATTTCTTAAGCCTCTAGAATATTTTTATGCTCGCCAGGCTATGGTGATTTTAATTTTGGAGTTTTTCGTCTATTGGATCGTTTTCAACCAACGGCTAGCGATCGCCACCTGTCAATATCACCTGGTTTAGAGGGGACAGTCAACTAGTGCAGTTGTTGATTTATTATTAATACTAGTCTGTGTAGATATAATGTATGATTTAGACAATTTTATTTATTGCATTGATTTAAAAAGTCAATAGTTATCTATTACCCAGTTTATGGATGAGCTATACAATATAGTATATTAAGTCTGATAAATTTGTTTATACCGAGCGAATTTAACAGCCTTATATTTTTAACAAATATGATCTATTTACTTAGAATGTTATCGAAAAACTTCCTCATGGACGTTACACGTCGATTCTCAAACTCGATTCGGAGAAGTCTATTCCCAATCAGTCTGTTTCAACTAAACTGTCTGCAGTTCACTCAGCTTTCGCTTCTTGGGTGCTTTGCCAGCTTCGGCTACTAGCCAAATGCCCAGCCGATTTGCCTTTGGCTGAGGTGGTTTATGGGCCAGTGACAGCTAGTGCGGTTAGCCAAATGTTGGCCTCTAAATCATCTCATACTTTTGGTAACGCGAGTGGTTTTGGCAATACTGTTGCTGCAGGTCAACCTATGCGCCCATCCTGGCGGCGACGTTTAAATCCTCCAATGCAGCGTTGCCTGCACCAGGCGTTGTGTGATCCTGGAGCTTATCTAGGGGTGAGTTTGCTTTCTGAAATACTGTCCTTAGATCACATTTCACGTTATAAGCATAGCTGTTTGAGAACTGGAATGCGGACTTGTACCCAATATTTCTTATTTTTTTTACAAATGCGGCCTTAATTCAGTAGCTTAAATGAGTCAGGTGTGGTTTAGCTTTACTTGTTACAGCGTGGAATTGTTTCGTCAGTTACATTTCCATATTCAACTATCGCACAAATTCTCTTTTGGAAATTTTTTGCTACTATCCGTTCTGTTTTAAATTCTGACCCTTGCCTGTTGTAATGTGTACTAGATTTCCTATCGTTTTCGTTTTCTGCCTCGTAGCCATAGAATTAAATACACTGTTTATCTCTGTATGTTTTATTGTTAATTAATTTCTAATGTGCTAACCTTAAATGGTAGGCAGTTGTCTGCCTACATTGAGCTTGAACTGGGGTTGACGCACGAAATTGATTGGTTCCCTTTTTTCACACTCTCTGTTTACATATTTCTATTTTGTTTTGCCTTCCAATTTATATATAAAGGTATGTTCATTAATAGATACTTGAGGAGATAATCAGAACGACGCGTTTCTTGTATCTGATTAAATTTCTTTTTATTTTAACACATCGGAAGGGTACAATGAATTTTATTCAAGCTCGTACTTAAAAGAATATATATATATATATATATATATATATATATATATATATATATATATATATATATCATGGAGTTTCTTGGGAATTTGGTACAAGTGGTGTCCCCTCACCACTCGGCTTTTTGATCGAGGACGCACCTCTAGCCTTTGCACACCCAAGCGCAGTCTGCAAGGCAGCAGTAAGTTGCATGGTTGCCGGTGGCTGCTGAGAGCTCATTCGCCATGCGGAAGTACGGGGTACTGTCCAGGAGTCCATGTAATCCTGTGGCTGTTGAACCCTTTTGTGGCGGGGAACACACGCTGAGTCATGGTGTCGTCTTCGGGCTCATGTGGTATTTTATAGGAGATCCGATTGCCGGTCGGAAATCCACCACGCCCTGGTGACACCACCGCCAGTTTAGACTATGAATGAATAGGGTTGTAGAAGTTGTAAAACGATTTTTGTGGTCAGGCACTATTAATCGCGATATTGGTCTCTCTATCATGTTTTGTCCTTCTTTAATTAACCTAGATGAATTTGCATGGACAGAAATGCGCTCTAATCTAGCGACACTCTGCCTATTTTTTATTGGCTGTAAGGAATCTCGCTGTATTGAGGACCCAGATATATGTTCAGAGATATATTTTTCTATGCATAATTAATAAAACTTTCCTCGTACCATTGTTAACTCTCACAGATAAACTTTTAATTACAAACGCACGCGAATTACTGTATCGCATTTGAGGCATTAATTGAATATTTATTTCTGTTTCTACATCAGCTGTCCTGCATGACGTTGTCTTCACCTGACAGTATTTCACCATTTCTGCCAGATATTTGCATCCTGTACAAACTGCATCTGGAGTGCACGAGATTAATCAACCTCTATGATTGGCTAATGGTAATCCAGAACATTGCTTTGTTCTTTTTCTCTAGATTATTTCGTATTCTTGCCTAATATGTATTTGATTTATGTACGCACGATATAGTCTTGCTTATCATAAATATCAATTTATTCATCCAACACGCGGCTTCTCTGTATTAATAAAAAAAATTTTTTCAGCCGACCTTTGTCTAATAACGAGTGTTTAGTATTGTGATGCGATCTGCCATTGCCATGGAATTGCTCATTTTATCCAGTGTCCATAGCTTAATCATACTTGAAATCAAATTAGCGTTGCTTTTGTTTGACTTTAGATTTTACGTGTTCAATTGTAGGCATTTGCTACAGTCTTGGGTGAAGAGGTGGATTCGAAGAAGCCGCCCAGCACTCAAATTCAGTAAGTCACCTCCGAATTATTATTTTCTGGTAAGAACTAAACAATCATGTTATGATTCACGTAACGTATTCCGCGTTTAGCGTTAAATATCTTAACTCGGGTACTATTTTAGCGGATTTAAGCTGTGCAACTATCTTCGGCTATGCATAATTCAATATATTCAGACCTGTTTCACTGATTAATTGCATCCTTCGAGAAGAGAGGCTAGCTGTTTGATCTCTAGTGTATTTCTTAAAAATTCATTACAATTCTTCTCCGAAAGCCATGCAGGTTTCTAGTCTGGTGACAGGTGGATATTAAAATATAAATTTATTGTAAAGCAGGTATAAACAAAACAGTTGCATAGGCCACTTTTCGCCAGAACTCAACTCTAATATAATACATAGTGCTTTGTGCAGTCAATTTTCGAAAGCAAGGAAATGAAGTTCGATTAAATACATATATTATACAACAAAAAACTGACGGCGGGTATAGCATATGCTGAGGAGCGCACATACGCACACAACATTCACCAGTTTTGATTCAAATAATGTAGGAACTTGTTTATTAGGTGCTGCGTACCTAGTTATAGATTAGGTCAAATATGAGCAAAAAGATAAGCCAAAGACAGCATAAACGGACCGTATAATCTCATGCATATTCGTTTCGTGCTTACTGGCGTCTCATCAGTATGAGCCGGTATTACGCCCTATGCCCAATATATATTTCGGGGAGGAGTGTGGGACAGTTGGACAGTACAGTTTACTTGTAAGCAGAAAATCTCTCAGTGTAACGCACCGCCTTTTTTGATGTGATACTATTGGGACTGGATGATGATGGCCCGCATAGGATAATGTAACAATAGCAGATATGGATTGTATAGTACATCTATTAACATAGCGCTGTTCCAGTTTTCCACAAGAGAAACTTGACACAGTTTATGTTACTAAATAAAAAAATCTGTTCTGCAGAAATGTAACGCAAAGAACTGGTGGTGCTCAAAGCCACTATGAGAAAATTGGTATCCCGAAAGGTTTGTTAAATCAGAAATGTAGTATAAACAAATTGAAAAATGCAATGAAGTGATGCCATACCAAAAGACGATATCTGGCAGTTTACCTTTTAAAGGAGACGTGTCATCCGAAATATTTGCTGGCGCCGCCGCCGAGGTGGGCAACTGAAGACATGGCTTGCAACAATCAAATCGGACATGGAACTCCTAGGTTTACGTAATGTTTATGGTCCGCGTCACTGGGAGCGTCATTGGCCCTCTTTATGTTCCGAAATGGCTGCCAACCGCCCGGCATGGAGAGGCTTAATTCGGGATATCAATGGAGCCGGCTTATCCTCTAAAAGGAGCCAGCCGCAGTAAAGTAAAGTAAAGTAAATATTTGCTTGAAGAATTAAAAAAAACAGTAACTTATCGAATGCCCAACATTAAACTGATATTTTATACAAAAAACTCCTGCTAAACATAAATGTAAACGATAAGCTCCCTGTTATCGTATTGTAGAACATTGCTGGACACCGATTGCTGAATAAGCGAATTCAAGAACGCTTTAGACCAAATACAGGTGGCAAAGTGGAGCACATTTCCGCAATAGATAAATGAAGAAATTGAGAACCTGGATTTATCAAAATAACCGGATCTGCGCTGTGAATAACACTGGCTGGGTTGCAGTTGTTTTTCCTGAGGATATTTCGGTAGCCTTTGGCAGCTATCATCATCAGTTCACTGGCGCTGTTTATTGTATCGAGGGAAAAGGATAAAAAAGAACGGCAATCAATTTAAAAATTCTTTAAATCAAGTTTGCGTGCTTGAAGTAAACACCAATCCCATTGTATTTACTTCAAGCACGCAAACTTGATTTAAAGAATTGTTACCACCACCCGTGCAATCAATTATTGTTTAAATCAATTTAAAAAGTCTGAAAAGAACGTAAGATGAAATTGGTCTACTGGATGAATTGCCTTCTCGTTTATATATAACGGGATTGCTGTTTATATCAAGATCGCAATCTTAATTTAAATAATTGTTATCATCGCTCAATGATCGCTTAAATAAAAAATTGTATTAGACGATTGACTTCACAGTTGATAATTACCACGATTGGTGATCGTGGGTTGTCGCTTTGCACTATCAGTTTCAAAATCATCATCATCATCATGTCCAGTCACACAAAAGTCAAGTGACTAATGTTTCACTGCCATATAACCATAAGGAGTGAAAAAAAGTATATAAGTGAATTTAGACAAATTATTATTGAGATTTACGAGAGAGAGAGGGGGTAGAGAGAGAAGGAATACCTTGCTACTATGAGTAAATTTATCAGGATAACTCACAGAAATGAGGCAAACTTAATCTTTCCACAACACCATTATGGCCAAGTTAGCATTCGGGCAAGGCGATATCAGCAATACAGCTTCCTTGCGGATTTCACTGTATCACGTCATAAACAATTTCACAAAGAACCTATTGATCTCCGTTTCCAAGTACGCCTCGAGTTCGTCGTCGTAATGGCTGGGTGCTGATTCGTCCATTTCCTCTTAAGGCTTCAACAGCGTCCATATTAAGCATTACCATCTGGGTTGTGGTAAAATAAGATTGTTATTTCATTTACTTCGATAACTGCACATGATTTGTCATGTGAAAATTTTGCCATGCCACAAAAGCGCTTATCAATTTTCATCAATACTGCGTGTGTTAGTAGGCTTCCATATTTGAATTCCATATCAATTAATCGATGGTGAGAACTGTGCAAGCAAAAAAAATTATATCATTAGTTACTATTTATTGTTGCATATCCTTTGATCCATTTTAACGCTATTCCTATAAATTACATTACTAGATATTGTTCAGAATCTCGAATGTATTAACTAGGTTTTTCTCGGAATACCAGTATACACAAAAATATCCATGAGAACAAATTTGCATTCTAATGACAGTCATTGTGTTGCTAGTATCATATTTGGGCGAGACCGCCAAAATTGGTAGATCTCCATTTACCTTTCTGAGCTTGAAAAAGTAAAGTGTATAACGCAATGTTTCCTTGAACCTTTTTGATGTCCCTCCTCGTGAAAGCAAACTATGGTGTTACAATGGGTTCTGCCTACAAGTATCATTGGTTGCTGTGCGAATATGCAATTTTTCCATGTGAAATTAGACACGATTGACAACGCTACTTACCTTTATGTTGGAACATATTTTTAACTTTTATTTAATCTTGACTGGTTCAGAAGTAACACCTTGATGTTTCGATAAGATGTCTCCACTGACGCCATCTGTGCGAAAGATCTAATTTATGTATATTGATTCTTGCTGTGGGTTAGTGTCAGATTTTCTTTACTTAAATATCTACAAAGACATGTATTTGAAAATAATTCGCTGCTTTTTTCAAATACCCTCGTAAAAATTTTAATATTTTTTTTTGTTTTAGAGCTCGTTTTTTTATGGGCATTTCGGAATTGCAACACTTGGGTTATATAAAGGCAACAAGACGTAAAATGGATCACGTGTCTCGATTGGCCTGGAGTTTGGCATCATAGTATTGAATAGGGTTATTTGGCTAATTTTTTTGCACCTATCTAATTATTGCACATGTTTTTATCAATTAATAAATGTATAATATGATTTTTCGTTTGTTTTTATTTCTCAGCTTGTAGTTGCAATCCAGAGGAAGCAAGGTAGGAAAAAGTTTTTCTATCCTAAACCCTACTGCCTTGTCCATGTTTGTTAAACTCCTGCGATTTGGTTAGAACTTTGACGATATTTTTATTAATGTGTGCGTTTTTATTACTAACAGATTTAT
Source organism: Eudiplozoon nipponicum (assembly GCA_029291075.1). Lineage (NCBI taxonomy): Eukaryota > Metazoa > Platyhelminthes > Monogenea > Mazocraeidea > Diplozoidae > Eudiplozoon > Eudiplozoon nipponicum. The sequence continues at coordinate 101,768 of JAQBSW010001876.1, read as the reverse complement.
CTTGAACTCTTCTGTTACTGAATAGACACGATATCCCACTCTTATAAATCAGTCGATTCTGTAAGAACGAAGATGACTGGCGAATATTATTATTGCTACTACTGCTATTATTATTATTAGTATTATCGGAGTTTAATTCGCGCCATTACACGAGCAGTTTTCCTGTGGATTAAATTGCCTCACGAACGTTCCAGTAGAAATGCCTTCCGCTTGGATTCATCTAGCCTCCGGCATCCTGCTGCTAGTCACCAACGTGTTTGGGTCCCTTGAATCTATGGTGACACGAGACGAATCGGATTCTGCCTACATTTCCAGCCGTATTAACCCTGATGCGTGTGCTTTTTGAAAATTAAGCAAACCACACAGAAATCGCGCCTCCATTACGCACTTCGTCGAAGTTCATCAAATCATTCATAATTAGAACTGATAGATAAATCGTGCATTGAAGTATAAATTTAGTATTAAGCAGGTATACAAAAAAGTAAATAAAGAAAATTTTCCTTTGGCCAGCTATTTTCTTTTTCCAATATATTTCGACTACCGTTTGTCCTGTAAAACTGGTGAGAATGGACCAACGGATGAAGGCAACCGAAATATATTGGAAAAAGAAATCTGGAATCTGTACTGGCTTAGTCAAAACGCAGATCAGGTAATTTCGATTAACCCAGATTCGCAAATTTTTCATCGATGCTTACTTGAAGTCTAGCGTACTTTCGGTTCTCCCTTGTGCTGTAGAGATAGGAAACTACTCATTGATGTACTTGCTCGATTTGGCTTCATCTATATTGGTTAGGTTGTTAATGCTGATTCCCTCAGAATTTATTATTAGTGTGTCATTCAGCCGAGATTTAATTATCCCTATCCCCGCAGTCAGTGTTCATTTGTTCAGTTAATACTCTTCCTAAGTTTTCCAATCCGTCAGAAACCATAATGTTTAACTTAACAGAAATGCTTTATTTTTAATGAATTATATATAGGATTTAGAAAAACAAAAATACAAATAGTTATTATATGTTGACTTCTGCGACTCGAAGCCTGTTTCTATCATTGTGCTGATTACGTCATCATAATACGTGCACTTCTGTGACGAATTCCATTGAATTCATGTCAGCCCTAGATAGGACCATTGGTGCGTTAGAGTCCGGTTACTACAGCTACCTATTCTTCCCTAAGAAGTCGGCCTTGGCACCCTACTTAAACGATCAAGTATTGAGCATATTAACAACTACTGTATTGGAATTGTTATTATATTTTACATTCCTCACCAAATATATTGTGGTTAAAGGGCGTGATACAGGCTCCTACTGATGAGTCGCCAGTATGCACGAAACGAATGTGCATAAGAATATACTTTCCGTTAATGAGGATTGGTTTATCCTAATGGTCATATTTTAACTAATTTGTTACTAGGTACGCAACACCTTATACATAATTGAATATATACTAGTTCTTCGCCACAAACACTATCGAATGCGGTAGCTGCTGATACTGTAAATCGCATTGCACGCTAGATCAAATGTAATTTGTATCCAGGATTCCAGACTCTCGTGGCACCAACATTGCAATACCTTTTTCACCGTCCGGTGTGCTCGCTCAGTCGTTGGTCTGCGAGTGATAATTGACTGTGCGGGAATGTTTTATGTCAAGGTCCTCGCACCGTCGCCCAGGTTCTCTCGACTCGAATTGTACAGACTGGTCGATAACAATTTTTGGTGTACCACATCGACTGAGCCATCGCTCTTCTAAGCACTTTATAAACTTCCCTGTTGTGATTTTCTTCAGAGGTACAAAAGAAACACATCTGAAAAACTTATCGACGATGAAAAACAAAGGCTACCCCGCCACGAGCTACGAGACATTGAAAATAATCAGGGTGACCTATTCACTTTATTGTGGTTTACAGTGCTGACATGCTGACAATAGTTACGAATTTCTTTGGACATATCAGACCAATACAATCGTGACCGCAATGTCTCATTTAGTCGCCCGACTCCGCTATGTATAGTCTCCTGCACAAACCATTGTACTATTTGTACTTTTCGCACCAATAGGCCGTTTTACAGAGTCATTGCCTTAAATACTGTGGATACCATTGTGCCGATTTTAACTGACTATTTCCTGGCGTTTGGCATTATTTCTTTAGTCTTCCGAGACCTGTAATTAGCGAAATTTGCACAGCGTAAATTCTGCTAAGCGTATTGGGTGCCACATTATCGATACCGGCCATCTGATGAAGTGATGCAACGTATTCCTCGAGCTCTTCGATGGCTTGGTGTACTCGTTTCTTCTCAATACCTAGTGATCGCCAATGAACTAATTCTTTGTGGTCGGTAAAAACGTCTATATATCCACCGATGACAAAATAACTAAACTCTCGTAGTGCCCATTGTACGGCCAGTAATTCCTTTTTGGTGACGGTCTTGTTTTGATCCGCCTTAGTGTGTGCAACTTAGATATTGCGCCGGTCGTCCATCCGATTGTAACACTGCTCCTATGCAAATATCTGACGCGCCTGTAAAAATTGCCACACTAGCTACCGGGAAAGTCAAAATTGTTGCGTTTATAAATTTCTTTTTGCATAAGATAAACGCTTCTTGAGCTTCCTCTATCCAACGAAACGGTATATTCACACTTGTTAACTTCGAAAAGGGGTGTTGCGTAACTACCATCATTTAGGGTACCTTCATCGCTAACATCCATCTATCTTCTGACCGAAAGCCAATTTGCCAAAATCCCTGTTTAAGGTCAAGCACGTCAAACCATTTACCTGCAGCTAGTTGTAGGAACAGATCAAACCGAGCCAGCATGGGATACGAATCAGGTTTTGTCACTGAGTTTAATTGAGCCACCGGTCGGAGCGAACCATCCTTGTTCGTAACGTAAATGAGGGAAGCTCGAAAAACGAATGATTATAGTTCCAAAATGCCGGTCTTTGTCATCTCGTGTTACACGAATCGCTACTATTAATTTCTTTGAAGGAGTGCCATATATTCTTTAAATCAAGTTTGCGAGCTTGAAGTAAACACTAATCCCATTGTATTTAATCAGTCGTCGAACAACATATATATTTAAATACTGTTTGTTGCGGCGAATGAATATATATGCAAGTATGTATTAGGTGTTGCGAACCTAGTAACAGACTCGGTATATATATATATTATATAGTGTGAGATAGCGTTGAAGTCGCATTGTCGTAGACTTTATATGATGTTAGCTTCACTATTGCAGGTTTACACATTCGTCTAGGAGATTGTACCGTCCTATTATCCCACATTCTTCACCCAAATATATAGTGGTTAAAGGGCGTAATACCGGCTCCTACTGATGAGTCGCCAGTAAGCACGAAACCAATGTGCATGAGATTATACTTTCCGTTCATGCTGCCTTTGGTTTATCCTTCTGGTCACAACTGAACTAATTTGTTACTAGGTTCGCAACACCTAATACATACTAACATATATATTTGGTTGTTCGTAACCTTCATTTAATACTAGCCATAGTTTAAAGCGGTCGACCGTCTGTCTTGGACATTCGCTGCAATCAGGAAGTTGGAATATAATGTTTTATTGGCTTTGAAACTCTTTCGACCACCCGGGCAGAAAACTTGTCTCCTTCTGCACTTTAGGGATACATATCAAAATTCTGCAATTTTGATTTAAAACACTTTGTGTTGCTGTGCTGGTCTTTTCTTAATCTACAAATCTGAGCCTCCGAAAGGTTTATATTTTGGGCATGATATCGACTATCCTTATTGGTTAAATGGTGGACCCAATTTCCCCCATTTAACTGGCCTTCGAAGCTGCTGTCTTTAAATATTTACCTTGCTTCCAAGCCAATGGCTGTCGCCATCTGTCACGGACGTGCTGATTATGCAACGAATGTTGTGACGAGATCCATGCGTAGAGTTGCAGCTGCCAATTTGTTTTTCTGGCCGGATCCAGTAGCATAAACATGATAACGTCATTGGGTTGCAACCCGTGCAAAGACTCAGCTTGGACAACCTACGCTTGGTGCATGCCATGGTATAAAGAGGCAACTCACCCGGAAGTGGTTCGAGTCTGTAAAATTCTTAAAACAGCTCCTGAGACCGGGCTCGGAAATGATCCAACACTGTTCTTTTATATTCTTCCTACGTCAGTTTGACAGGCAATTCTATTTAAACTGCAACTGTCTAGCAAACTATTTCCTAGACAGACATGCGCAAAATAGGTGCTTCTAATGAAAAGTATTGCGCTCAAACAGAGGCTTCAAAAATTTCAAACCAAAACTGTGGCCTTTCCACATCCAGGAATGCAAGCATAGACTTAAATTCTGATGACGGTAGTAAAAACTCGTCGATTCAGATGAAAACACCGACATATGTATGTATGCTGTCTCTTGGGCGCCGTCGCATTTCCGGATTTCACCTATATTGGTTGGGTCGTTTTTGCGGATTCCCTTAAAATTTAATACAAGTGGGTCGTCCAGCCGAAACTTAATTATCCCTAGCTCTGCAATTAGTGTTCATTTAAGCAGACAGCAACTTCTTATGCAGTCGCTTTGCATTACATTGCGTAGTACTTTAGCTAGATCGTTCAGGATTAACACATCAAAATCTTATAAATTTAAATGCATTTTATCGCCCCGCCTGGAAGTGAGTGCCGTGCGACGCTACTAAGAAGACCAAGAAGAAAAACGGATAAGCAAGTACTGTGGATGGCGCTTAACAGGGCCAAAATTCGTTCACCGGTAAATGCCGTAAAAGTTTATGAATGTTTGCAGTGTAAGAGTGTCCAGAAGTCCTTCCAGACACTTACTCTGTCCTCCTGTTCGTTGGCTTGTGATCCTTTGAGTAGATGAACCTGAATAAGTAGAATAGTCGAAGCAGGATGTGTTAGTTGCTGCTTGAAAGCCTATAACTGTATTGTTGAAGATCTGCGGCAACGCAGAGATGGCTGGCACACGTAGAAATCCGATTAACAAATGATCGATTATGCATGTCTGGATGCGGAGCAACAAGAAGACTTGTGTGACTGAAGGCTATGCAACAAGATTACACAGTGTAGTAATCATAAGTAGTAAAGTCGGCAAGCAGAGCAGAATGTGTATTGTTTGATAATAGCATCGTGCTTATATCTATACAAGGTCGCACGTAATTAATCAACCGTAATTTTGCGCGTTTTAATTGGTCCAGCCTATAGAATTTGAACTTAATTTTTACAATATGCCAGCGAATTAATCTGAGCCATTAAATTACTCTCAATCATCGACGACACTCGCGGGGCTCAACTTCTATCCACTTTTTTCTCTCAGCCCTCCGATCGGTACGTCGTTGTTGGTGACCTCAACTTCCCCATGGTAAACTGACAAAATCTAACTTCTGAAAGTCACCCACTGCTTCGACTCTTCGCGGACAACCTGCTAAAGCAATTCGTGCACTTCCCTGTCCGAGGGAACAACCAACTGGACTGTCCTCTCCAACAAAGAGGTGAACGATGTCCATTCTCGGGAGATCTTCCCTACTCTCGATCACTGTCAGGTATCCTTCTTCATCCCTCTTTTATCCTTTATCCCTAGGCGATTCACTAACTGGGTAGTGTTTCGCCGGCTCTGTAACACCGTTAACTGGAGGGACCTCTCTCTCCCAAATAACCTCTCCTCCTGCTTTTCCGAAGTCCATAACATCTTATCCTCCCACTTTAATTCCGCCACCTCTATTCAACACATTAACGCAACGAATAAGTTTAACACTTTGTTTAAGGCACGCGACAAACTCACACGCAACTCTCGACTACGCACATCGTCACTTGCTCGCGCCCTCGCACTGAGATGTATCTATGGGCATATTAAACAGGTTATCAACAAACAGGCGCTACACACTGAAAGACGCATCCGCTTAGCTCCTAACTCCCGGATAAAGTTCGCTGTCATCAAACAACAATTTCTGCAAAAGCCCAAAATCTCGTATATTAACTTCTCTCAGTCGGACGACTCCTGCTTCGCCGACGACTATTTGACTTATCTCCTCGACGCCTTTTTCACTCCCACTCCGCCTGCGGCAATGTCCTCACCCTTATCAGTTAATATCTCCGAAACCGATGTGCGACTGTAAAAATCGAAAATAGTCAGTCGAGGCCAGCCCTTATCCGATCTGGAGTTACCCAGGGCTCCGTGCTTGGTCCTATTCTTTTCAATCTTACACTCGTGCAGGTAAAGGTTGAAGACAATCTTTCAAGCTGTTTAAATATGCGGATGACATGGTCATAGTATTCATTAACCCCACAGTATCCAACCCTTCCTTACCACTTATATCGGAGCTTTTATCCTCGCTCCACTTGCAGCTCAACAGTATCGGTCTCAAATTAAACCCCACCAACACTCATTTAATGAAACTGTCCTCCGACCCAATCTGATCTCTCCCGGTTGCAAATTATCCCCTCGATATAGAAATAATAGATTCGGCCAAACACCTTGGTATTTATTTTTCAAAATCTTTAGACATCTCCCCACATCTTAAGCACACTACTTCAAAACTCTTCAAACTGCCTCAAGACTAAAAACCTCATTCTCCAAATCACGCTATTCAAGGTCTACATCCTACCCCTTATTTCATACGCTAGCGAATTCTACTGTACTCTCACTCTCGCCTCCTCGTATGCCATTGAACAGATCTGCTCCAGATTTATAAAGTGAGTCTTCCCCCACAGCCAAAATTATCGGGAACGCCTACTCCTGGCAAACCTTCTACCGCTTTGGTTTACCCGTGACCTTCGAGTCATTTCTTTTATCCATAAGATCACAACTTGCCTGTCACTGTCCAACTTTGCTCAACAAAGTCACCACTATGCCACACGTTCTAGCAACTCTTCTATCCAATCTAACCATACACCCACACTAATTTAAAAAAATCTACCTCTATTCCAAAGCCACTAGTGTCTTCAACAAATTTCTTTGTGAAACGACCGATTGGAAGCGGAATTGGTTCCTTAACTCCTCCCCCTACTATTAAATACTTTGCTAGTCAAAATTTCATTCACCTCCACATATCCTACTTTTGATTTGTTATTGCAATGATATAGCCTGTTGTCCTTTGATGCTAAATAAATGTATTGCTATTTTTATTATTACTTTCGTCTCTGAAAAAAAGAAAATTTAAAAGGGAAAGATTCCTCTTGGCGAGACTTGATTAGTAATGTAGGGCAGAGGTCGAACCTAGTTAAGAAACTGATTATTATTCTGTAATAGTTACCCAAACGGAAAAGTATTCTATTAAGGTGGATTGTTAAAATAAAATAAAAAGGGGATCGTAAAAGATGTTGAAAATTGTTTGATAAAGAAAGATGCAAACATAAACGTTTGTTAAAAGGTGCTACACTAACAACAGAACGTAAGATAACAGATAAAATAAGATAACAAGTAATCAAGGATGAAATAATAAGATAATCAAAATAAATTAGGCGATATTGAATTACTCACTCTCCACCTCTGTAAGTTAATATCAGTCCAGTGTTCTTATTCTTTTACTTGAAGGAGTTTCTGATTCTGATTCTGATTCGTGCAATCTTTGTTTTCTAACATTATTTAGTGCTGTATTCCAAATAGGACCTAGTGATTATTCTACGGCTATTTCATTCATTATGTCATTTCTCGATTTAATTTCGGTGGATTCTCTAATCAATCTAGTCGATCTGCTACGGCTACAAATTGATATACGTCTGCACCCATTACAATTAATTGTGTGTCCTGTCTCTACTGTATGGCGTGCAAGATCTGATCTATTAACATGAGCATACTTGCATGCGGTTTTATGTTCCCCTCTTCTAACCTTAATTGAGCGCATGGTTTCACCCACATACATCAGGTTACATTCGTTACATGGAATTTCATATACTCCTGATGTGTCTAACGGTTCTATTTTCTCCTTTCGGTTGGGAAGTTTAATACATAGGGTAAGGGTCTGTTTGAAAATAGTACGTATATTGTATTTTGATGCTACCATTTTGATTACCCTACTTAGTTTAGTGTCAGGTATAACCATTACCCTCCGGTCATCATTTGCTTTATTTGACTTCACGTACTTCCAGTCATGATTAAATTTACTTATAACGCTCATTATAGTTGCTTCAATTAACTTTAGAGGATACCCATTAGCACTGAATATTTCTCGCAGTCTCCCTAATTCAATCTCTCTATGTTTTTTATCTGTTAATCTTAAGCTTCTTATTATCATCGATTTTAAGATACCGATTTTCATTCTCTATGGATGATTTGAATTGAAATTAAGAAGGATACCTGAGTAAGTATCCTTCCTATAAACATGCCGTTCTAGTTTTGTACCATTTCTAATTAACTAGACATCCAGAAATGGTAATTCGCCACATGATTCATTTTCAATTGTAAATTTAAGCTCGCTCACCTGATTTGCTATGTTTAAGAAATTTATCAGTTGATCCTCCCCGTGATTCCAAATAACTAATATATCATCCAAATATCGTACATACAATTTAGGGTTTAGGGGCGTTATATCTAAGAGAGTCTTCTCCATGTAATGCATGAAGATATTAGCTATTGGAACCGATAGTGGTTGCCCCATTGGAACACCTCTAATCTGCTTATAAAATGCATTCCTAAATTTAAAATAAGTGGAGGACATACATACGTACATCATCTCCATGACGTGTCTTATCGTCATTTTGCTTCCTTCCAATATTACTGGATGATCAACAAGGAAACGCTGAAAATAGTCTAGTGCTTTAGGTACTGGTATATTGGTGTACATTGACACCACATCTAAACTCGCCAATCTATCGTTTTCATTAAGTTCACATTTATCTACAATCTCAACCAAATGGTATGAATTCATCAAAGTATTGTCTAAGAAGTACGAATATTTCTTTATTCTATGACATAGAAACTTAGACATTTTATATGTTGGAGAGTGTTGGACATTAACAATAACTCTCAAAGGGTTGTCTGGTTTATGTATCTTTACTAAACCGTACACTCTAGGAGCGACTGTATCTCTTTGTATGAGAGCGTTACCATGCGCTTGATCTAATTCTCCTTCAGCAATCATATTATTGACCAATAATTTAACTTCTCCTTGTAGCTTATCCGTAGGATCTTTATTAATTTTAGTGTATACCTCTATATTGTCTAGTTGTTCATACATTTTATCATTATAGTCAGATTGACTCATCAGAACCGTCGCTCCTCCTTTGTCTGCTTTCAAACATATCACACTGTTTGCTATTAATTCTTTCCTGAGACTTTTATTTCATAATTTGGTTTATATTTTTCCTCTGCGTACGTTAGCACAGCTGCGGCTGCGTCTAATTCAAACCTAACTTTATCCTTGTCTGAGAGGAATTGTGCTGTTTTAACAGCTTCAGTAATTATCTCATTTTTTTGGTAATTTCTCAATTTAGATAGCTGTATTCAGACCACGATTAAGCATTTCCAGCTGTTACTCATTAAGATTTATTTTAGAGAGGTTTACCACTCGATTAGTAACTGCAGGACACGTCCTAACTGTGGTCTGTCTATAGATGCCCAAATTTCCTAACTTTCTATCATGCCTAATGTGAACCATTTTTATCTCCCTATTACGTGCGCCATCAGTAAAATCCTCTATACATTTAAAGTCATCCGCGTGCAAAAAGGAAAGTAACATAGATCTTATTTTAGTTTTCTCTCTAATTAGTTCATATTTGCGTTTTTCTTAATCGCTAATCAATGTATTCATTATGTTCAAAGTCAGTTCATGTTTAAGAGATCTACCTTTATCATTTAAATGAAGTGGCAATTTAAATTTAAAACATTTAGGAATTACGCAATGTTTTAAACATATTTTAATGAAACGAATATTTTACATTTGCCTTACTTATTGTTTTTAATGTGATTATAGCGATTTTGCAGCTTCATTGTTGTAGCAAATTTTCTGTCATTCCCATAAAGTCTTGGATGTCTTAATATTCCTGATGGAATTTGCCTTCGACGGCAAAGGTTGTATACCTTGAATTCTAACAAGACGCTCTAAGAAATCCACGGATATAGTTGCCATATGCGTGTTGCCACAATTGATCTTGAGTCCGTGATTTGATAAGTATAGTAGGACATTTCTTAGATGATTGGCATAGGAGTCTAGGTCTGGACTAAAAATCATTATGTCATCAAGATATGACATACAGTAAGCGGCATCAACGCGGATTATGTCATTCATTAACCTCGGAAATGTCTGATTGGCACACCTGAGACCAAAAGACATGTATAGGTATTCAAAAAGGACAAAAGGAGTGATGACCGCAATATTTTCAATATCTTCTGGCGCTTCCGAAATGTCGTAAGCCTGACTGACGTCCATCTCTGAAAATGAATTGCCACCACATAGTTTTCAAGCAGGGTTTTCATACTGAGACAGGCATATGCACCCATTTTGGTCACAGAAATGAGCTTACGATAATCTCCACGGGCTCTGTACGATCTGTTTGATTTGGAGACTTAGTGCAGTGGTGACGCCCATGAACCAATGGACTGAGTATTCCCTTTTTCATTAGTCTTGAAAGTTTCTCTTGGACAGTTTTTAGCTTAGCAGTCGATAGCGGTTTCTTTTTCAGTACAATAGGTTGTCCTGTTGTGACGATATTTTGCATTGTTTTGGATACTCTTAACTCTGACTTGTTGAGATCAAACAGCGATTTGTATTCTCGAAGATCTGGTGATATTTCTGCTGAATAATATGCTGGGTTGGCTGAATGACCTGTAACTCCAAACGCTCGGTGGCAAGTGTTCAAAAACATTGCTCAAGTCCGGTTGAGGGGTCAATGTATTTATGATTAGCAAGATCAACAATGAACTGATATTTTACCAGGAAATCAAGACCTATTATCTTGTGTTAGACCTTGACGACGATGAATTTGTGAGAAAGTTCAATTCGTAAACCTATATTGACAGTGCGATATCGGCAAACATTAGTTGGAATAGGCTCCCCCGAAGCTGTTGCGAGTAGACCACCTAGAGATATCTCGTCCATGGAATCACCTTTGAGAACTGAAACTGCTCCACCTGTGTCTACGATGAATTCTTCTCCGGTTTTAAAATATAGAAGATGCAGAAATTCATTGGGTTGCTTGCCCGGGTCATATAGGCAAATGGCATTGTCGGTATAGCTGTCTATGTGGCATATCCTTTGTGGAAGAAATGAGTCAACATAAGTTGCAGCTTCAGGTGTTAGAAAGTTTGTGCATGAAGAATAGAAACTGTTGTCTTTTTGTTGAATGTGGTCAACTAATGAAGGAAACTGGCATTCGTTCGGTAATTTCTACGAACAATAAAGTCAACTTTAACAATTCTAAAAGTACTTTTGATGATCATAGCAACAATTTTTTGGAGAATATCGACTGAATGACCGATGGGTTCTCGATTGTATTTTATAATGATTTAGATGGTGTTGATCCGTGGTTTCATTAACATTTGTCGGGTCTATGACGATTCTTACAAGGATTTTACTCAAATATGAAAACGTCTCCCCAAGATGGATAGCCTAACGTCAACAGATGTGAAACCAGTGGATGGACATTGAGCTAAATTAGAATTCAGGATATTCATGTTTGGAAGTGACATACAAGACATTAAAATCCATAAAAGGACTTAAATATATTTTTTTAATGTTAAATCATACGTTCCTTGTAAATTTTAAATACAAATAACAAACTGAATACCAAAAAACTGATTCCACTGTTTGAAAAAAATTGAACGCTGACATTTTTACAAAAAATAGCTCAGAACAATTCGACCCATTTTACCTAAACGTAATTCAAATTTCATTTACGCAGTACCTATTAAATCAAACGAAATTTGCCGTTAACGAATGGCATGCGAGCTTAAGTTTGCAAAAGTATATAAGCACGGTGCATTTACCATGCACCAATACACACGTTTGACATTTTCTACTGTTCACTATACGTGAATGTTTTCACGCTACAGACTTGACTGTTTACCTACGCTGACTTCTGTACTTGCGTAAGTTACGCTTTGTCACCTAGTCACTTGGTTCTCAGTCACGCTAATTTTCTTGTTGCTGCGCAACTAGTCAAACGGATCGATTATCTATAAATCGGATTTCTACGTGTGCCAGCCACCACGAAGTTACCGCAGATATTCAACAATACAATTCTGAACCTTCACACAGAAACTCACTCCTCTGGTTTGTCTCAACAACGAAGGAACACTAGCCAGTCAACCAGAGCAGGCCTCAAGTGTCTAGGAATACTTTTAGACACTGTAACACTACCTAACTTTCTCGCCATTTGACTAAGAACGCAATTCCGGTCCTGATAATTGGCACCCACACTGTCTCTAATTGTCTACGGCATTTTACTAATTTGTATCATCGCACGGCATTAACTTACATCAGGGGCGTTTATAGATCCAAAGGATTTAACTCAGAAATATTCACAAGACAGGATGATCCTGTGATTTGATGTGCTACCGTCGCTTTTTAATGTACGCCCAAGATTCCAATCCATAAACAAAATATATTTAGTTTCAATTCTTCCTGAAGGAATTCTATTATCAGAACAAGTTGTAACAGGAGTATTGCTTTCCGATCCTGGCGCGGTTGCCAATTTGTAAATGCCCCGTATGATTGGATACGTAGCCAAAAAGAGATTAAGGGTACTGTAGACTATGCGACAAGATGACACAGCGTGATAAACACAAGTAGAAAAGTCGGCGTAGTAAGTCAGTTAGCAAAGAATGCGCCAGCAATCGCACGTAGAAAGTAGAGCAGAATATGTTTTGCATGATAATTGCATTGTGCATATTTAGATGCAATCTCGCACGCAATTGGTCAACAGTAATTTTACGTGTTTTAATTAGTCCGATGTATTTCAATTTGAGTTTAATTTTGCTAATATATCGACGATTTAATCTGAATCGTTACAACATCAAAGTCATTTTACATGTGTTTCTTGTCATGTTTTAATTTATATAATTATATGGCAATATTTAGAATTGACCCTCTCTGAATTTTTTAGTTAAAACTTAAATCATGTAAATTTTACATTTTTATTGTAAGGAGTAGTTATTTGAAAAATACTATTTTTGTCGTCGCATGATAATTTATTGTTTGATAGAAATTTAGAAGTATCCATTTTATGACATTTGGATTGTATTATTTGTCTTATTTAATTTAAATATTTATAACAGCTAAAATTACAAAATTTATTTGTCAACAATAGCGATTCATCGTACCATTTACATGTTATATATGTGTAATTAGTATACGTAGTCTGGCGTCTTTCCGCTTCGATTTTTCTTTTTACGTGCATATTTTTAATTTTTAATAAGTAAGTTTCTTCTTGCTTTATTTCTGGATCAGCTTGACTTTATACTCCCTTGATATGGCAACGCTCGATGACCAATTTAATTGGTAATTTATATGTTATTAATCGTTTTATAAGATTTAACTTGTTTTTCTATGCATATTTCATTCAGTTTCTAAACGAAATTTATTTGTGCTTTATCTGCAAGTTTTTTATCTAAATATTATGTCAATATTTATAACTTATTTTCAAGTTAGAACTAGTGGAGTTTAAAAATAGACGAATGCAATCATACGTAAATACCTTTTGACACCGAAGTGCACGTCAAAATTACTGGCCGAAGTGAAAACATATCATTTATGTACCGATTGAAAGTAATCACATTTTAATTAACTGCTGGAAGTCACGGTTATTACTATACTATGTAACTATGTATCATTATATAAATCTATAGGCTTCAGTCAATACCTTTTAACATGTTTTATTAACGATTTTCAGATGTAGCCAAGCTTATGTTAATCTTAACTTTGAGAAGCGCATCCTAATAATTGTCATATGCACGTCAGATGCAGCTCTGTGAAAATTTCTGTCTAAAGGGGTGTCATAGAGGCTCCATTTAAAGGAAAGATTAGTATATTACTTTAAAAATTTTAGTGTTTGGCAGGGTGACTTATTGGTTGGATCAACATATTCCGAAGCTGACGTGCTCAATTTCGAGCTTTGTCCGCGGCGAATTATTTACAACACGTGATGAGTTCCCAATAACGACGAAACCGGTCTACTGGATGAATTGCTTTTCCTACATTATACAATGCTTAATTTATACTGTTTACTGCGTGTACATAATGCACCAGGTGTTTATATGAAGTTCGCAACCTTGATTTTAATAAAGTTGTCTGATATTTCCGTATATTATCATATTAGAATTCAATACAATCACAACAAGCAATACTGGCCGTAATTGTTACATAAGTAATTCATGTAATGTGTAGAACAATAAGAGTATGACAAAACTAGTTGTTTGAAGCTAAATTTGTTATTATTCTATGTAAAATAATAGATTAAATATAAATAAATTGAATTTGCTGTCTTTACAGGTGAGAGGCTTGCAGTCCATGATACATTAATAAATTAAACCTAAAATCGTCATTCCAATGAAAGAGAAAAGCGCTCAAGTAAAAGCGTCATTTACAGAAAGAAGCTGTAGATGCTAACCTTAAATTTGGTCAAATCTAGTTCACGTAGGTTTATGATAAGTCATTTGTAGAGAAATTTATTTTTAGAATTAAAAGTAGCTGTGAATTTGTGAAACACATAATTGAATCACTCTTTTAGTATATACTGTTTAATATCTTTGCGTATTTTAAATTTTCTGAAATGTTTGGAGCATATGAGTAAGAAATTCTATATTTGATTAAAAAAGAATCCGATCTAACAGCATGTAGTAAAAAATTTCATATTTATTGATAAATTGACGAGGCTAATATTGCACCTTCTGTTCACTTGTACGCAATATATAACAAATTGCAATATTAGTGGCATATCAATAAATCACAGCCCGGATGAGATTTGTTATTAAGATTGCATGCCAAAATAAGCCGAGAAAACCAAAAAGGACGATTTCATATTGTGCATCTTAATTAAATCCTGGAGTGCATAATTTCCAAATACATTTTAAATGCCAGATTCAGTCACCACTCACATAAACATTACAATTTACTTTTTTTAAACAAATACATGTGCATAATACAATTTTAACTAGTGTATCTACACAAAGTTTTCAGAAGGCAATGTTGTTGATAAATGAATAGGATGCACATCATCCAAATACAAAGTGCAAAAATTTCATTCAACTGTAACCAGCAGCAAAGTTATAGTGATTTCAGACAGTTCATATCTTCTATGGTACAATATTATACGCCATTTGATAAAGGTAAAATAAAATATGTATTGTTATGCCAAAGCTCACTTGTTTACCTTTGATATTCTGATGTTACTGTTCTGTTTTGGGAAAAAATTAGACGAGCTACAGGCGGTCATTTCCTATGGTCCGGAAGTGTCTATTAGATATGTTCTTCAACTAAACACCTCTATACTTGTCATTGTAACCAATTTTAATCATAAGACTTAAATTTTACTAACTGGCGCACTACTATATGTCGTCAAGTAATTCGTTTACCTTGGGTCCCTGGTAAAACCTTCCTACTGCTGTTTTCGGCAAGTTATGAAAATCACTCTAAAATTGTGCGTCTATATCAATAAACACCAAGTCCAAGGTTTTCTAATACTGTATACTGTTGCTCTTCCTTTATGTTGCTTCGACATGGAGTTGACCGATTATTGCTGCCACCACTCAGACTGTTTTCTTAACTAATGCATTCGACTGGTTTGATTTCGGTTAATGTCAGTTGAGCGTTAGAAGGTATTCATCAACAGTGAAATTAACCTGCCAACCAGATTTATTCAGCCTCTCTTTGATGTTTCATCACCGTCCAATTTAGTTAAACAATGCCGTATACATTGTTGGTTTATTATAAAAACTGTTCGCTTACATGTCCTACTCAACAGGCTACCGAGGTAGCTGTTGGTTAACTGGATTAATGGAAGAGGTAACTTAACGATGCCATGGTTCGATATTATTGTACACGATATTGACCAGTTTGTCACGCCACAATGGAATTTTACTAACCAAAGGATACTCAGATTGAGGGAAGTCTGCCACAATGTAGCAACAGACAGGATCCATTCGATGGGCCTGGGATCTGCCTTATCAACTGAGGCTTTTCAGGAAACCTTTCGTGTAGGTTACAAGGTTTTTCATACAAACGTGTGCGTATATATGAACGCCGTGTCTGTTATGAATTGCACTATACTTCTGACTGTAGGAATGTTCGATAGTTGTAGTATTTAAAAAAATTTAATGGTTAAAGTGATAGGGCTGTGTAACATCGAGGCAAGCAAAACCAGAACACAAATGAAATGTAAATCGTAAATAAATCATTTGTGATAACGTCAAAATAACGATTAATCTGACTGATAACAAAATGTTTACATGAATAAGGTAATAGTTATAATTATATTCTACCGGGTAACATCAAATTGAATCTACGATATAAAGTGGGTTAATTGATCAACTATCCATCACATATAGAAGAACATTGTTGCGATACTGGATATTGCATAACTACATGATTTGTTTTTGCCTTATACAATTTTGTTCACAGTTCCTCTTTTTTCAGCGAAAAAGTACAAGGACACCTCGGATCCTTCCATCAGTGTACAGCTCATAACAAGTTATAAGAGAACATTTGAAGTGAAAACAGACAAAATAAGCAGTTTAATTAAGTTATCCATAAACTGTTTGTATACTGTTGCTTAACGTAAACTGTAACTGTTAGTATTGTAATCTAACTGGAATACACGTATTCAGATTTTCTCTTTAATTAAAATTCTCCCACTTGAAATAAATACTTTTTATAACCTCCCGCGCAATCACTAGTATCTTAAATATTCAGTTTTTCCCTATTTTTTGATTGGAGTGTTAATTGTAATAATTGATTGGATATAATGCGCATCTTTTTGAAATTAGTTTTGATTTCCTATCATGGTAAACTGTCAAACAGATTTGAAAAGTGGTGGGGAGCATTTCTCTATCAATTTCAGTGTAGATGGAATTTAATTTGTGAAACTGCGGAGTTAAGATAAAAAGTACCTTTGAATTATATTTGAATTTTGGTAGCGCCATTGGCTGAAGTTAACTTGTTGGCGTGTGGTAACACTAGTTATTTAGGTAATGATAACCGAATTTACGATTTGTAAATTCATTTCAATTATCCTTCGTGATTGCTGAACTACATATTGAGGGATTCGGCGAACGCAGTCCATTGTTTACCTGATTTACTTTACTTTTTGTACTGTTAAAGGACCCATTTTTCTGAAAGCGGTTATTCGCTTTTGTTTGTATTTACATTTTTTCAAACACATTTCCGTTTCTTCAAAACTTGTTAATGACTTACTCATTTAGTGCGTAGAAGGGATTTAATCTATGTATCTAAACAGTTTAAATAATAGAAATCATTCAATGGAATTTAACGTTTTCTAGGAGTATTAAGCGAGGTCAACTCCTGTGTATCTGATTACTAGTTATTTAGAAAGCGATAATTGAATTAAAGATTTGTAAATTTATTTGATTTCTCCATCGTGATTGCTGAACTCCATATTGAGGAGAGCGAACAGTCCACTGCTAACTTGATTATCTGTGCCTTCTGGGCTCTTCAAGAACCCACTACGCTGGAGGTAGGTATTCTCCTGCATTTGTATTTTCCTGTTCAGACAAGTTAACTTCACCTTGTTCTGTGGACGGAGTCATGCAATACTTCACACAAAATGTAATGTGTTATTTATTGCCTTGGCGAGACTAGTGATTTTCAGTCAATTGGCTTGTACATTTTTTTCATAAATATTGTGTTCTTGTGCGAAACCAATATGTTTATATTGTATACTTTAGTAAAAGTTTTGCTCTTATGAACCATTCCGGGATAATTATTTTTCTTTCGATAAAAGTCTCTTTTTACGAATATACATGTTGTAGTAAAGTTACTTGTAAGCAATATCTTTAAATATTTATAGGGACACTAATCGAGTAACTGAAGCTGGCCTCATTAATTCCGATTGTAAAAATTCCCTGGAAGTTCAATGTCAATGCTGCAAATCGATTATATTGCTTCGGAATTCTGCCAATTATGTTGACCAAGCGGTAAGCAACACCGTTATATATCCTTTTGCATTATGTCCATATTTTTGTAAAAAAATTAAATTTGTGTATGTTAAATATCACGATATTTTAACTTAGGATATATTTCTTGCAAATACACAAGCCGGTTTATTTTGTATATTTAAGTAGACAAGCTACACAAGTTTAATAAATAATGCTCAGAACAGATATCAATAGTGTTCAAGTTATTGTACCAAGAGTTGTGATAAACATTAGAAAATCATCTAGTCAGAGTAAGAGATTGAAGCAGTGTAAGGCTTATCGGCTTTTATAACATGTTGGCCTAATTTCATCCGTCAGGGATATACAAAGTTATGTTGCATCATTTTATATTCCTTAAATTACACGATTTATACGAGAATTTATATTATTTATATTTACGTCAATAAACACGTCACAAGTTGTAATATGAGTTAGAATATTTCCTTAGATGTCGTAGTTCATGGATTTGCTACGCAAATAAGCAATACGATCGCGAAATATCCGCTAGGTGGGCTAGTCTAGATGACACAGCAACATCAGTAACCAAACTCCTTTTCCAAATGCTTGAGTTCGACTGATGGTCGCAGTAATCCTGTTTACTACTGATAAGTATTTAATTTCACAGTCGTTCAAAGTGCGATTATATACAAACTATGTTTTTCAGTATAAACTAAAAAATGGATAAGATAGCAGATACATCTCATCAAGTGCTTCGGGATCTTTTTATCTTATCCACTGCGACGTCTAAGTTGCACACTGTTATGAATCACAGTAACAAGCACAGCAAACGGGCAGATTGAGTCGGAAACCAGTTGAAAGAGTTGCCTAAAATATTAGGCTTTATTCATCATATAATGCAGATATAGATGCTTAAAGACAAAGCAAAACATGTTAGTATACGAACGGTGTGAATATAAATGTGTGTACAAATAAACAATCATATCATTCTCCTCCACTGCGATTTGTAGCGTAGCGTCAGAGTCGGAACAAGAATGTTATAGTAACAATTCAAAGAGGATTGAGAAAACATAGTATTTAAACATTTCCACTTCGTAAGTTATAAGGATGAACACGTTGTTGTTGATTGATAAGGTTTTTGAGATTCTCTGATAGGTCACGAGCATTTGAGTTATCCGTAGATTCACCATTTGCCTTAACATTATCATTATCGGTGTCGTCATTATAGGAGGTTTGTTCATCAGCAACAACCGGTTCATTTTCACGGAGTCCCATATTAGTTCCAGCTTCATTCATCAGTGCGTCGGAGCCTTTCGGGACTAATTGACGGATAGATACTGTATCTTCCCTTCCATCAGGAAAACGAACATGCGCATAGTTAGGATTGCAATGAATTAGTTCAACTTCTTCCACAGAGGGGTCATATGTAGAAACTCTAGCATTCTTCTTGAGTAAAACTTTGCCAGGAACAGTAAGCCAGGTTGGGAGTGTGATACCAAAAGTCGACCTTTTATTGTGTCGAAAAAGACGCTCGTGAGGGGTTTCGTTGGTAGATGTGCACAATAATGAACGGATTGAATGTAATGCGTCCAGCAGCACGCATTCCCAGTTTTCAACTGAAAGCCTTTTTGATCGGAGAGCGAGAAGGATCGATTTCCATAAGGTACCATTCATTCTTTCTACCTGTCCATTTCCTTTATGATTATAAGGAGTCGTTCTACTCGAAGCTATACCTTTATCCCGAAGAACATTTTGTACCTCGGTTGACATGAAGGAAGAACCTCTGTCTGAATGAATGTACGAAGGCATCCAAAACATTGCGAATATTTGACACAGGTGAAGTATGACAGTGTGACTGCTAAGGTCAGGACAAGCAAATGCAAAGGGAAATCGAGAATATTCATCGATGACCGTCAGTAGATAACGATTACGAGTTGATGAAGGAAGAGGTCCTTTAAAATCCATAGATAACCGCTCAAACGGTTGGGTAGCTTTGATTAATTGGCCTTGAATTGCCGAAGGAAATCTGGGCTTGATTTCAGAGCACACTTCACAACTCAAGGTCATTTTTCGAATTTCATCAATAGAATATGGTAAATTACGAGATTTCACAAAGTGGAGCATACGAGAAATTCCAGGATGACAAAGAGAATCATGTATTTGTTTTAAATCCAGTCCAGTTAGAAGCGCACCACAACAGGATCGACTTAGTGCATCTGCTGCTTTGTTATCTTTTCCGGGTCTATAGACAACATCGAAGCTGTAAGGTGATAATTCCATTTTCCAGCGCAAAATTTTATCGTTCTTCACTCTTCCCCGATTTTGATTGCCAAAAATAAAGGAAACAGATCTTTGATCAGTGACAAGTTTGAAATGATTACCCAAAAGCAAATGCCTCCATTTTCGAATAGCTTCAACCACGGCATAGGCTTCTTTTTCAATAGCTGAGTGATGTTTTTCAGATGGCGTCAACGTCCGAGAGAAAAACGCCACGGGTCTTCCATCTTGGTTCAAAGTGGCAGCAATAGCTACGTCCGAAGCATCGGTTTCGACGACAAACGGAATATCACAACGAATAGAAGCTAGAGTTGCTACGGCTAGGAAAAGTTTGATTATGAAAGAGTGAGTGAATTTTATCGGAGAAGTTGGAGATCCACGGCGAATTATAAGCGAAAAATCCAACAATTCTTTGTTGCGATTGCACATTCGATGGTGGTGGGAGATCTTGTAAAGGCTTTAATCGGTCAGGATCAGGTTTAATTTTTCCATTCGATATTTGAAAACCAAGAAGAGTAATTTCTTTAGCTGCGAAAATGCTCTTTGATTCATTTAAAGTCAATCCATATTTTTTAGCGGCATTAAGAAATTTGTTGAGATTTGTTTCGTGTTCAAGCGTATCTCTCCCGCAAACTGTCACATTGTCCACATAGACAAATGTATCTGTGAGATGTTCCTGTGCGATTATATGATCCATAGTTCTTTGGAAACATGAGACACCATTCGTCACTCCGAAGGGAATGCGACGGAATTGAAACAAGCGTCCACACGCTTCGAAAGCAGTAAATACCTTTTCATGTTCTTGGATAGGTATCTGGTGGTAAGCGCTTTTGAGATCCAAAGTGCTGAATATATGATATTTTGAAATGGTTTCAGCCATTTGGTCTATTTTCGGCAAAGGATAGGCGTCTAATAGTGTGAATTTGTTGACTGTTTGGCTGTAGTCCACAACCATACGTTTCTTGTGATTCTCATTCGATACCACGAGAACTTGTGCTCTCCACGGGATGTTGAAGGTTCGATAATGCCATCAGAAACTAATCTGTTTATTTCATCCCGGATAAATATTTCATCCATTCGATTGTACCTTCTTGATTTCGTAGCAATAGGCCTCCAGTTAGCAGTTAAATGGTGGAAAAGAGGCGGGGACGTAACAGATGCAGGTTTCAGTAAACAGACGGTGAATGACGATTTATGACCACCAAAAGAGATATTTACACTTTTATGCAATCCAAGGAAGTCATGACCGAGGAGTACGTCAGTACAAAGATCAGAAAGTATAGATAGCTTGATATTTTGATAAACACATGATTTGTATTGAATCGACACAAAACAATGACCTTTGGTATGACTCGAAAATGAGCTAGACGCCATGGTTATTGTTTCTTGAGAGGAGTGAATTTTCCAATTATTTTTCAAAACGAAGGCTTCTGAAACATAACTACAGGAACTGCCTGTATCAATGAGAGCATGACAATTTATGTTATTGACTTCTAGATTTATTACACATTTGGTGAGACAATCAGGAGCAGCTGCTAATACAGTTGCAGATATGGTAGGATGAAGCGTCGAAACCACTGGGCGGTGATTCTTAGAGCGACATACCTTTTGAAAATGTCCTTTGTTTCCACAACTTTTACAGAAGGCGTTTCTGGCCGGACATTTCCATCTTAAATGATAATCGTACCCACAAAAGTCACATTTTTGTTTAACAGCAGCAACAAGATTATCTGTAGATTTATCGGAGGTTGATGAAGGACTGAGTGGCTGAACCGTTGCAGTGTGTGCAGAATTCAAACAGTTTTGATATGATAATGATTGCTTTTCCGCCATTTCGAGACCACGTGCTTGATCAAAAGCCGCTTGAAAATTAAGTGAGTTGTGTTCTAAGAGACGTTGTCTGATTGAATTGGACTGGATTCCATTAATGAAGGCATCGCGCAGAGCATCGTATCGATTTTCCTCGGCCGTAGTTGGTTTGAAATTGCACTCCCTAGCTAACGATTTCAGAATCTGAACAAATTGATCCAATGTTTGTCCATTTTCTTGTTTAGTAGTCGCGAGTATATGACGAACAAAGACTTCATTTTTCGGTCTGACATAGAGATTCATTAGAGTTTTGATAGCATTATCATACGTATCACAGTCAACGATGTGTTCATATACGTTAGGAGAGACGTAGGAAATAAGAGTGTCTAATTTATCCGGATTCATGGATTCGACTGATTTCAGGAGACCACAGAATGTACGATACCAATGATTCCATTGTTTTGCTGCATCTGGTGCACTAGGTTCAACATCAAATCTTTCTGGTCTGAGTAGGCGTTCCATGATTGGGTTATATGATGAATAAATTGTTCTGAATCACAGTAACAAGCACAGCAAACGGGCAGATTGAGTCGGAAACCAGAAGAAAGAGTTGCCTAAAATATTAGGCTTTATTCATCATATAATGCAGATATAGATGCTAAAAGACAAAGCAAAACATGTTAGTATACGAACGGTGTGAATATAAATGTGTGTACAAATAAACAATCTTATCACACAATAAATACAAACCTTTACTTTTTGGCAGTTTTTTCTTTAGTTGGAGTCTGTTTCGCATCAATTTTGAACTTAAGTTCCATCTGGCCACCCTCAGTCTGCCATTAAAAACCAGACACTGTTCCACCTGTGATTGAGATTTTAAAGTAGTTGTATGGAAAGATTTTACCATATATATGATGTCTGAATAAAATAAACATTGCATAGCCTGGTAAATTTTCTTCATAAAGTAGGCCGGTTTTGTACTAATAGATCACTTGTTAAAAACTTTCCAGAATTTCCGTGACCAAAGCCCTAATCAGGACTCGAACCTTAGCGCATTTGCTTCAGAGTATTGAAAATTATCTATTGCGACACCCATTTCACGCAATACTTACAATTTTCAGTTTTATGGTAGCATATTCTTGTCAATCCCTGTCTTGCGTGTATCTTATTTGACATTGATATTTACATAAAGTTTCGACTGGTCACGCCCAATCGTTCATTATAAAACAGACACCATGCCACCAATGGAAGTTGGATTTAATTAATGAATTGTGACACAACCATAAAGGAAGCGTTCCTTTAATCGAAATGTTATTACTATCTTTTGCTTTATTTAAATTAAACTGACAACATACATAATAGAATCTTATTATAACAGTTTTGTTCGCTATCATTTCCATAATTTGTTTGATGGTCCTTCTATAATGACTGATTTGTTGTGGTCAGTTGGAACTAAAAAACGATGTCAAGTTGGCTCAATCTAAAAGGAAGACTTACCAAAAAATTATTTGCCATATAAGTGAAAATTGCAAGTAGTGCGTGACATCGTCGCATCGGTTAATTAGAAAAATGGAAACAAATGCGCTCCAATTCGCTCCCTGTCGCAACATTTTAGTAAGTACTTGTTGAATAAGCAGTAAAGACGAAACTAGTCTACTAGATTAATTGCAATTGCCATCTCATATATCCACATTCGGACCCCACAAATCTCTAACTCCTCCATTTTTAGCTGACGCATGACCGAATCTCATTTTACATGGCCTGAAGGATTTTGATTAGTTAAACTGATTTTGCTACCTAAGCTAATAGGATTACTGACTGATGTATGTATGATCATCAGCCTTGTTTGACCTATTATATAGAAGAAGGAAAACTCCGAATACAGACCATCCTCACTAGGAATGGGCGACATTGTGTTCTTTTACAGTCCACATTTAACCATGAACAATACGAATTACAATGTTCGTTTCTTATGGTTATGTGGCAGTGAAACAGTCGATTTTGGCTTTTGTATGACTTTGCATGATGATGATCTCATATAATGTTTAGCTTATATTGACAGAAATTAGATAATAAAATTATGCAATAATACTTTTACTTACTTTCACTTCCACAGGTGACATATTGTCTATTCTTTATTTGCAGATTGCAAGTAGCCTATCGGGATTGTAGGTAAAGATTTGCCAAATAGTCTAACTAAAGGAGAACCTAACCGACAACATAATTTGATTTATAATTTAAAATTGCATGTATTGCTCAAATTTTTTGCCACAGAGTATAAGGTACAAGATTGAACCAACTGTACTTTGGTCGCAGAAACTCTGGTAAGTACTTGATTAACGCTTAAAAGATATCTACTTGATGAATTGCATTGTCTATCCTATGCTATGGTTAGTATATATATATATATATATATATATATATATTTGTCAGTATAAATTAAACATTGCATCAGGTACCTATTGTAATTCATCCACTAGACCGATTTAGTTCTTTTCGGTAACTTGTGAAGTATTGTTCAGAATTTGCCGTTGTCGGGATAGGAACCTTTACACATTCGCTTCGGAATCTGTGACTTTATCCGCTGCATCACCCGTGTCGCACTCTATGCGCACGTTTAAATCATACCAACCTGTCTTTGGTTGTCTTTTTTTAGGTTGAACCTATTTGTAATCTCTTAAGACCTGGATTTCTCAATAGCCACCCTCGATTTGTCATTCTATTATTTGGGAAGTTTTTTTCATGTTAATTCGTATATATATATATATATATATATATATATATATATATATATATATATATATATATATTTCATCGAAATATTCGATTTCATAATTTATCTTCGTTAGTCTGATATATGGTCTTTGATAATCCAGTGGACCATGTGACATTAATAATTAAATATTTGACTAGATTTTGTAGACTTTAATGACCCATTCCCGTGTTTTGACCAGTCGTACAATGCAACGCAACTGCCGTCAGTCACTCCTGCTGACACGTTTTGATTTTATTTTGTCATTATCAGCGCGTGACGGAAAAAATCCAACGTAAATGTTTTCGAAATGTATCTTTCGTTTAAAAAATGTGAAATGTACTTCTCAGTTCTTGTTATCTCACATACTTTGTACTTGAGAAAAACTTCGCCAGCACAATCTCTGTGCAAGAACGTTCATAATTGTTTTTCAATTTTACTAATTTTATTTTTATTACTTTATTCAGTAACTTTGATTTGCATAACAGTTATTACGGACTACACGATGAGTTGTTGCCAAATAGCATAGTTTATTTGAATAACATATTCTCTTAGAGTAATATTCTTCCCATTTAATTTTTTGGTTAAGGAATATTTCGGTTTTCATTAACGGGTACTTTTCTCAATCCACAGCTCATCACGCAAAACCAATACAAAATATTCATGTTTGAATTTATGATCTTAAATTAATGAGATGTGCGCTTTTGACATCAAAGTCACTTACAATATGTGTGAGCCTACTTGGAATAAGAGCCTCGTCTCGTCTAGACAAATTTATATATATGTTCATTGTGATTTGAAGCTCGTTATTCAGTTTTGCTTCGTTATCTAATCATGGCACAGGAAGGTCGAAACGCGTCATTACACGTGACTGACTGCAGGTTGTCTATCTTGGTTCAATGGACGAATTAAATGTAGGATTGTTTTCCATTGTTAGTCATCAAATTTGATTTTAAAAATTGTTATAAACGTGCATGCGATTGAAAATTGTGGATTTGCTACAATATATAATCAGATAGAAGTAACACTTGGCGAGCTTTATTATATTTGAATTCTCTTACGCTATAAATAGGTCAAACACTGCACCGAATTTAACCTGTGTCATACTCGCCTGGACGATTGGCGGGCCATAGTCAATCTTACCATCAACAGTAGAATTAAATTAGTTGGTACTAAAGATGTGAGGTAACACTTCTTTGTAAGTAGAATATACTGATTTAATCGACTTCGTCGATAGCTGTTAACTCTTTAAATCAGGTTTGCCAGCTTGAAATAAACACCAATCCCATTGTATTTTACTAGTCGTCGAACAACATAACAAAACTACCGCCAGTCGTACTCTGATGATGATCATGGAAGGTCGAACGCGTCAATGCGTTGCGGCTGGCGGTAGTTTTGTTATTTTGTTCGATGGTTAAATACAATCTGATTGGTGTTTACTTCAAGCTCGCAAACTTGATTTAAAGAATTGTTACGACCACCCGTGCAATTGTTAAATTGTATTGTCTATATATGAATATGTGGCGAATATGTGGCGACATTTCCAGTCAAGTTCAATGTATGCGAGACTGCTAGAGGTGAGAGCCGCATATCTCAATTTGATTTCCATATATATTCAATGCAGTCTGATCCTCGATAGTCAGTTTGCCGTCGTACTCTGATGATGATCATGGAAGGTCGAAACGCGTCAGTGCGTTGCGGCTGGCTTTAGTTTTGTTATGTTTTTAGACGACTGGTAAAATAGAATGGAATTGATGTTTTCTTCAAGCTCGCAAACTTGATATAAAGAATTGTTACTACAACCCCCGCGGAATCAATTATTCTTTTATTGATATCTGTCAACATTTATGGCTGTTATTTGTACAAATTGTACAGTAGTTAAGAAGATAGGTTACTTTTGACGCCTTTTCCTAAGTACAGGAGCATAATTTTTGCTACTATACACACAACAGATTGTATTTGCTGTTATTGATCATAAATTCATTGAATTGAAAGGCTTTCCATTTTATACGATCGTTTACCTTGAAGTCTCTATGGAAGTGAACTGTGTCTTTTAGACGAGTTTTATGTGTTATGCCTGGTCCATTTTACTACGTTAATACTGCCCACTGCATACATCATTAATTAATATTTCTTATTTGTATATTTAGCATTGTTTACGAATTAAAATTTATTTCATATTAAATCGGAAAGAAACATCACACTATAAATAAAAAGTGTAATCATATTAACACATGCTTTTCAGAAATACTGATAACTTACAACAGGTGATGGATCTACGCCTTAAACCTATTATATATTTTACCAAGAAATTTGGTACCATCTTTTATACTTCTGTATATTAGTTAACCTTACATATAGCCATTGGCAGTGAGGCTTCAAATCTTTAGAACTATATATAATAGTTGTCACTAATATTTTTTCTCATGACTGCATGGCAAGGAAGCATAGTTGATCAAAGTATGTTGTATTTCTCTCTGGGAAGATAATGATGATGTTGATGGTGAATGCTATTATTTTTGAAAATTGATTACTGAACTATAATAATAAATTATTTATATTATTTAAATAAGATAATTTCGCCTTTTGTTCCAACTTCCTTTTCTACTTCAATTTTTATTTGTTTAATTGTGTCTATGAATTTAAAATCTTCGTATTTTGATTTTCAATTGGTTTGTGCTTTTTTGAAAGGTATGCTTTGTATACTCTCATCTAAAAATTTTCCTGGATGTTCGTCATTTGTTACCGTTTTTTTCTGAATTGTAGAGAGATTTACCGATGATGGAAGTAAAAAAGGATCTACAAACTGTAAAATCGTCCTTTCCAGTTGAATCGTTGACTGGCTTTTGGAAGGTACGTCATCTTTATCGAAATCTTTATCATATGGGAAATTGATATACATATTGTTATTTGTTTATATGACATATTTGTATAAAGGGGGGCTGGAATTTTTCATGTAAATCTTTGAATTATTTTGGCTATAGTGCAATTTTATATCTTTTCACACCGTAAAAAATTAAAATCGTATATCATTCTCACTCACACATGGAAATAACCAGGCTCTTTTTCTTCGCGTGGCCATGCCACATGATCTATTTGATTCCACGATTGTTCAGTCGCCGAGGGACGCTAACAAAAATGTGAAGCTTGAGCTACTGACGTGTTATCTTTGTATTGTGCAACTTTCCAAATGTTCTTGGTCATTATCGTTGCGAATGGTGGCACAAGGTTGGAATCTATCTATCAATGACACTAAAACTCTATACGTGCAAACATAAACGCACTAGTCTACGCGCCGATAACTACCTCATGCCTACTAAGGTACGGCTTACGAAGCTGCACTCTGTTATTGGGGATCCATATCTGGTCGAGGAGGTTGACGCTTTGTTCGTCGGCATTCCAAACGTGCCCCGAGCTGTGACGCTTAATCGTTTAAATTTGTTTCCAAAGCTGCTCTCTTGAAGGCGGGATGTTGCAACGGCTCTCCTCTAGGCTGGGTACCCTCGAATAATTTCTTTTAGAAATGAGTTTATTTATCTAAACAGAATGGTTAAATGAACAAGGAGCAGAATGATGACCTGGGACGGCAGCTGATCATCGAGAAATTTTGATATATATAAGGTACATTAGTTAAGTCTTTTACTGATAGGGAACACATTATGTGTATAACACATTACTTCTTGTTACATAATTAATAAAACTGATTACGAGATTTTCGACTGGCTTTTGGGTCTTTTATCGTAGATCTGGTATGATAAATAGCTGGAAAAATAAATACGTTAGTAGATGAAATATAATATATTAAAAGATGAATCTCGTTGCGCAGTGCTGTCCTTCCTGTTGTGGTTTTGACCGCATTTTTCTTGTGCGAGACAGTTGATAGCACTCTTAGGTCGGTAAAATCTTGAATTTTCATCATTTTCAGGTGATGTAATTTTTGGCCTCAATTGATAGGTTCTCACTTGTCCCTTTTTTTAAGCCTTTCATTAGCTGATTGTCTGTAAATGACGTTAGAACAAGATTTGCCATTGTTCTTTTACCTAATTTTCGAGACCGAATTTCCAGTCTCATCTTCAGGGTTGACGCAATACGCACAGGAATAAAACACATTTGCCACAATTTTTGAAATTTTGTTGCGGTGTGTACAAGTTTATTGGTTCAATGCCGCGTTTTGCGTACGCGGGTAATAGTGTACATCTTGGCAGTTACTACTAAAGATCTGCTTCTCGACACTTTCCGATTTTGTTTTGTCTTTGATCGGGTTGAATTCTTCTTTTTTCAACTGAAAATGCGGTTCTATCACATCTTTGTTAAACAAAGATGTGATAGAACCGCATTTTCAACCCGATCAAAGACAAAACAAAATCGGAAAGTGTGATGAATCAGATCTTTGTGTAACTGCCCGTGTACAACTATTACATTTGCCACAAGTTGTGTTTAATTCCTGTGCGTATTGTCTCAACCCTGAAGATGAGACTGGAAATTCGGTCTCGAAAATTAGGTAAAAGAACAATGGAAAATCTTGTTCTAACGTCATTTACAGACAATCAACTAATGGAAGGCTAAAAAAGGGACAAGTGAGAACCCATCAATTGAGGCCAAAAATTACATCACCTGAAAATGATGAAAATTCAAGATTTTACCGACCTAGCAGTGCTATCAATTGTCTCGCACAAGAAAAATGCGGTCAAATCCATAATATATTAAAGCTCGTCTAGATGACGCTGTTATTTAGAAAATTGATGGAATCATCACCAGTAACCCTGCTTACTTGGGCGATTTTAATACTTGTGACATGATTTAAAGTTTTCATGTTTTAATGGAAGATATTTGCGATATTTGGAATATTAGGATTTTGTAAGTTCTTGCTGAATTACGCAAAATGGTCGTCCTAAAATACTGAGATCGATTCGTACTGTTTTTAACCTAGATCAGTGGTAAAAGCACCATTATTCACATAGATGAATTACTGCTGCGCAACCCTAAAGACTACGTCGATAGCTTTAGAATTAGTTTGTCCTCACACTTGGCGAAATGGTTTTGGGTCGTTGCGTACGCTTTCATAACGCGAAGCGTAAACATTTAGCTGTGCTCTGTCAATTAGAAATATTATATCGTATCTGGTTGGGATGTTCTTGCATTGCGGAAATCAACGCATTTTTTTCTCGTATGCTAGGCCAAGATTAAGTTTGGCCTCCTGAAGGGTACGCTGAAATTTTTCTATTTTGTTATTCTTCAAAATCTTTATCGTTCGCGAAGTAGAAACTATCACTGTGGACGAATGGTTTATCCGTTTGAGTAAGTGACACACAATGTCAGACGACGGCAGATGTGGGTACAGTTTTAAAATGTTGGCTTATGTCCAACTGCGGTAAGATGAGGTGGAGTTGCCAATTTATTTCGTGATAGACTCTCTAATAACTTCTACTTGTGAGTCCAACTTCTTAAGGTATGTCGATTTGACCGCATTTTGCTTGTGCGGGACAATTGATAGCACTCTTAAGTCGGTAAAATCTTGAATTTTGATCATTTTCAGGTGATCTGATTTTTGGCCTCGATTGATGGGTTCTCACTTGTCCCTTCTTTTTTATACACAGTTATAAAGCATTGACCCTATCTGATTGGAGGCCTTAGACCATCCTTGTCATTAGTCCACTTTTTTAGTATAAAATGTAATTTTTAATTTGTGCAACCGTAGCTATGATCGATTGAGCGAGAAGCAGTTTTTTATATTAATTATTCAAAGGCATGCGTATTCTTTAGTCTGTTTCGAAACACTGCTATCATTAAATTAACCTGTGCGTTCTATACTACTCAGACAGATTGTAATCTGATAATGTTGGCATTGTTAGCTCAAAGTCGTAATGCGATGTCTTTGGTTGAGATCTACCTATCAGCATCAGAAAATTATTCTGCTCATTTAATTTGAGCTCTCTATGCGGTTTTACAACTTTTTTCTTCATGGACTTTATTTTGTAAAGGTCACCAACATGTATACATTTGAGAATATTGGATTTTGCAACACTGTGGATAACAGAAAGTATCTCATTTGTGCCGATTGTGATCGTGGTCCTGTGGGTTATCAGGATATTGTCAACGGCCATCATACGGACCTTTATGTTGCTTTGGCGCGCGTCCGTCATGTCGAGGCAAAGTCCGGTCATGAGACAAACAACTCTCGGACAGTAACTAATGTTGAACAGCAGGCGTTGATGAATATGTTGATGTCTGCCTCGAGTAGAACCGATAATGACCAGGAGCATTCCTCACCACGACAAGAAACGATTAAACAAAACTATAACGAAAATGAAAACGAGAAATAATATTTTAACAAAAGTGGAAATGCAAAACAAAAGAGAACAGAAGTCTTGGCACCATTCCATTTTCATTTGCCAGGCTCCATAATTCTACAAGACGACTTGTAATTGGACTTATAAGCTTTATCTGGATAGTTCATGCTATATTTGTTATTTGCCTGATGTTTCTTTTAATGTACTGGTTTCGAGCTATTTTTTGGTTTTGTGTACTTAGTGGAAAAAAGAACAATTTTTTTTTAAATTTCGTCTCGTGAATTATTTCAATGTACATGCGACATTGCGGAGCTGTATGTCTCCTGAAGCATTGCAACAAGAAAAGATGTTTGTAAGCTAGTGTACAGGAAAACGCGAAATTCGCTAATTTTTGTTTAGTTCAGTGGACTAAAAGAATTTTTTACATGAACTTGGCACAAATTGGTTAATTATGTCTACCTGAGTGTTTTTGACAATTTATTTCGCTTTTGTCATGTTTTCGGATTATGTAAGCATATAAAATAACTTAAACACATTGCTTTTCCTGTCTTTCTTATAGAAAGTACCATATATTTCGGTCTGGATGAGCTATGGTGGACACAAAGTCTTAAAACAAGTTTTAACAAGTAATTCAGAATGATAGTTTCGATGCTCGGTGGCTGAAAGGCAACAAAAATGCTTTACTACATTCTGCTAAAGAAAGATAATCGTCATAGTGCATAGAAAAGTTGCCTTTTTGGCCCCTCATACAAATATAAATGTTTGTTAAAAGGCGCTACACTACCACCGAAAACTAAGATACTAGATAAAATAAGATAAAAAGTAATCAAGGATGGAAAATAATTAAGGAGATATTGAACTATTCACCCCCACTATAAGTTAATAGCAATCTAGTCTTCTTATTATTTTAATTGAGCAAGTTTCTGATTCTGTTTCGTGCAACCTTCGATTCTTACCATTATTTAATGCTGTATTCCAAATTAGACCTAGTGATTTGCTACGGCTGTTTCATTCATCATGTCATTTCTCCGTTTAATTTCGATGGATTCTCTAATCTATCTGGTCGATCTATTACGACCACAAATTGATAGGCGTCTGCAACCATCCCAATTAATTGTGTGTCCTGTCTCTACTGTATGATGTGCAAAATCCGATCTATTAACATGGCCATACTTGCATGCGATTTTATGTCCCCTTCTTCTTACCTTAATTTGACGCATGGTTTCAACTGCATACATCTAGTTAAAGTTGTTACATGTAATTTAATATACTCTTGATGTGTCTAACTGTTTTAATTTCTCCTTTTGGTTGAGTACTTTAATATCTAGATTAAGGGTCTATTTTAAAACAGTGCGTAGATTAAATTTTGATGCTACCATTTTGATTTTCCTACTTAGTTTAGAGTCAGGTTTTACCATTACTCTCCGATCATCTTTTGTTTTATTTGACTTAACGTACTTCCAGTCATTAAATTTACTTATGACTTTCCTAATAGTTGCTTCAATTAACTTTATAGGGTACCTATTAGCACGGAATAATTCTCGCATTCTACCTTATTCAATCTCCCTATGTTTTGTCTTTGTTAATCTCAAGCTTCTAATTATCATCGATTTTAAGATACGGATTTTCATTCTATATGAATTATTTTAATTAAAATTAAGAAGGATATCTGAGTAAGTATCATTTCTATAAATATCCCATTCTAGTTTTGTACCATTACTAATTAATTTGGCATCCAGCAATGATAATTCGCCACATGATGCATTTTCAATTGTAAAATTCAGTTCGCTCATCTGATTTGCTAAATTTAAGAAATTGATCAGTTGATCTTCTGCGTGATTCCAAATAACTAATATATCATATAATATTAGATATAGGGGTGTTATATCTAAGATTTTTTTCTCCATTTAATGCATGAAGATATTAGCTATTGGAACTGACAGTGGTTGTTACATTAGAACACCTCTAATCTGCTTATAAAATTCATTCCTAAATTTAAAAGAAGTGGATGAAATAAATTTGTTCATCAGCTCCATGGCATGTCTCATTGTCAGCTTACTTCCTTCTAATTCTACTGAATGGTCAACCAGGAAATGCTGAATATAGCCTAGTGCTTTGGGTACTGTTACATTGGTGTACATTGACACCACAAATAAAGCACTAGATGATCGGAGGGTAATGATAATACCTGACTCTAAACTAAGTAGGCAAATAAAAATGGTAGAATCGAAATACAATTTACGTACTATTTTAAAACAGACCATTATCCTAGGTATTAAACTGACCAGTCAAAAGGAGAAAATAGAACCTTCAGATACATCAGGAATATATTAAATTCTATGAAACAACTGTAAATTGATGTATGTGGGTGAAACCATGTGCTCAAAACCGCATGCAAGTATGGCCATATTAATAGATCGGATTTTGCACGTCATACAGTAGAGACAGGATATACAATTAATTCGGATTGGTGTAGCGGCATAGCAATTTGTGGTCGTAGTGGATCGACAAGATTGATAAGAGAATCCATCGAAATTAAATCGAGAAATGATATGATGAATAAAACAGCCGTAGAAAATCACTAGGTCTAATTTGGGCATACAGCATTAAATAATCGTAGGAAGCGAAGGTTGCACGAATCAGAATTAGAAACTCGCTTAAGTAAAATAATAAGAACACTTGATTGCTATTAACTTATAGAGGTGGGAGTGAGGAGTTCAATAACTCCTTAATTATTTTCGGATTATTTTATAATTCCATTCTTGATTTCTTGTTATA
Source organism: Eudiplozoon nipponicum (assembly GCA_029291075.1). NCBI lineage: Eukaryota > Metazoa > Platyhelminthes > Monogenea > Mazocraeidea > Diplozoidae > Eudiplozoon > Eudiplozoon nipponicum. The sequence goes on along the minus strand of JAQBSW010001876.1, from coordinate 67,844 downwards.
TTATTTTATCTATTATCTTAGGTTCTGTTTGTAGTGTATTTTGACAAACATTTATATTTGTATGAGGGGGAAAAAAGCAACTGTTCTTTTCACTTTTACTACTATCTTTCTTTAGCAGGCAATTTACGAATTTCTTTTATGATCTCTTTTATTTTTATTTTAACTTTCTATCCTATTAAAACACTTTATCCTTGTGTAATTTAATTTCCCGACCTCTTAATTATTTACTGTGAAAATTTTGCGCTCGGGTATTAAAAGTATCTTGTCCCCTCATCACCGTGTTTCCACTCGTAATTCATTCATGAAATTAAGTTTAAAAATAGGTCTGACGTGTGCAAATAGGAAATGACATTTATCATTTTAGTTTCACTTGAATGACTGATACACGTGCCGCTATTTATTTTTAGCAGTCTTAAGCAAACGCTTACACAGATAAACACACTGACGTGGCATACGCTTAGCTAGTGAATTGTTAGATGTTGCTAAATCGCTGTAATTTCATTATGATGAGTGTACACGTGCAGTAATTGATTACTCCTCAATCCAAAACAAACGAGAACACATATACACTGGCATGGCGTACTCTCACCCAGTGAGTCGTCACTATTCATTATTAAATAACTGTAGTTTCAATTCGAGGAGTGTACACATGCAGATACACACAAAAACCATTTTGACATACACATACCTGTTGAAAATAAAAGCCAGTTATGCTTAAGAGTTCCAACTATAGGTATAAATGGGGCAGTTTAAACTAAATTTTCCACTTGACATATTAATTGTTAAATTGTTTGTGAGGTTGTGCTTTCCAGTGAGTAAATCTTCCGAAAGAGGAATTCGAATTATCAGGTAGACAGTGGATGCAAACACCGTGTGTCGCACCACAATGAAAAGGTAATTCTGCGGAATAATTTGCGAAGAGCAAAGCTAATAAAGGTTGCGTATATTCTATTATGACTGATTGAATTTCATATATTTCGTAATTGAATTACTTTTAACTTATGAACCGGTATAATTTATTATGCGAATTCTGATATTGTGCAGAATGTTCTCTACTATAATTGATATTCTTGATTATTTTTTTGCGCCTTCCTCGAAAGTTGGATCTAAACGAATTCTGGATTAATGTTGTATACTTATAAATACTATGTATATTTAAGCATAAATATGATATAAAAGCGTATAGTATTCTTTTTATTTGATGCACACACACACACACAAACACACTACTATTAAATTTATATTTTATGCAAGTACAATTTTATTTTATCTATTTATCTTTAATGACGGTATGTGGCCACTGTCTGTTTCTGAAATGCGTAGCTTATTATTTGTTCCTACTTAGCGGAAGTCCATTTGGTTTTCAAAGTGAATTTGTGAACTATTTGTTTGGCTATTGCGAAAGTGTTCTCTTTTCTAGCTGAAATTGGATTACATTTCTCTTGCATTCGTTTTGTGATAATCAGCTAATCCTACCAACATATCACTTTGACCATTCGTTATGTGTGCGTAGATTGACAATATTAGGCTGTTCGATTGCGGGAAGTTTTGTCCTTGTCATTTAAATTTAATAGGCGTTTTGTTGTAAATGCACACATTAATTTCGTATTAGGTAACATGTTTTTATATATTTTTTATTAATTATTTCGGATATGTCGCCTCGCTTAAAATGTAAAATAACGTATATGGTTATTTTTACTGCTTGTTGCGGAGACCTAAAATATTAGGTGTTGCGCACCCAGCTACAAATTAGTTCAGATAGAACTAGAAGAATAAACCAGTCAGCCAACTTATCATATATATTATATTTCGAGCCTGTGAAGGGTACCAACACTATGGTTGTTGAGTCGGTAACAGATGCCAATAGTGTAGATTTCAAGATATGTTAAATTTCACAAAAATTGAGAGTTATAAATACCTATTACTCCATGCTGACTGATTTATTCGACTCGGCAACCACAGTGTTGGTATCAGGTACCGACTTAACAACCATAGTGTTGAAACCTTTTTTAGGCTCGTTATGTATTATATATAGGGAGTTGGCTTTGAAATCGCATTTTCGAAGACTTTTTATAAAGTTAGCCCCACTAACACAGGTTTACAAATTTGTTTAGGAGCTTGTACTGTACAATTGTCCCGCATACTTTGCCCAAATGTATTGTGTGTATATGGCATAATACCGGCTCCTACTGATGAGTCGCCAGTAAGCATGAAACAAATGTACACATGTCGACCCTGGCTTATCCTTCTGGACCTGTTTAATCTAATTTGTTACTGGTTGCGCAACACCTAATACACAATTGGAATAATGTATAGGGTTCTTTGCATATTAAATTACTTTTTTAGTAATGAGGGACTGCACTGTGTTAATGAATGTAGTAATTTGGAATACTTTTATTTTTAAATTTACGTGAAAGTGTCTCTATATATCAATACTTCTAAAAAAAGACGGAGTTTTCTTTCGAAAGTGAACTGAATATGAATTTCCATGCGAAAGATAACTTTATGCATGCATTTATTTCTAACTTCGTTAAATCTGCTAAAGGTTTCCTGGCTTTATTGAGCTGGAAAAGAGGACAAACCCTCCACGCCAGCCTAGAAATTACTTAGGTGGGTTCCGGTTTTTTTCAGAACAAGAGACAAATGTAACTGCATATTTCGGATTTTGACAGTTGAACTATCTCTGTCCGCAGTTACATAAGAATATTTTATATGAATAGAATATAACTTGCTGAATTATGTTGGGAAATCTGTACGTTTTTATTTCTGCTTTCTTATTTAATGTACATAAACAGGTTAACTTAATCTCCCTTTGCAAGTCTACAGTTAACATAAAACACCAGACATTATAATCAAGGTGATATTTTGCGAACAATTTTCATTTTCGTTTAAAATAATTGTTTTGCGCGACAAAGAATCGATTAATTACACTTTTTCTTGTTATTCGAAACGACCTTCCGCTTTTTCACGCCGTCTTGCGGGCCCCATTGAAAAAGGTCAACTGATGCCGGCATTAAAATGAAAATTATTAATACTTGTGTTTATTTTCGTTCAATCGCCTTCATTTATACTTCCTGACAGATCTCGTAACAATAACTGACTTTCACTCGATAGGCGTACGACAGAGGTGTGTATCTATAACTGTAAAGCATTCAAGTAAATAGAGTAACCTACGTGTGTATGGTCATCGAAGTGAAATTATAGTGATCTTTTAACAATTACTGACGTTTCACTATATAAGGTCACATCATGCATGTGTTTGATCGCGTTTATAACTTGAAGTATTCACTTATATATAATTGCATGCACGTTTTTGCTCACCCAAGCGAACCTACAATGATTTATGACAATTCCTATTTGCACACATCAAACCATGTTTTAAAACATACTTAGTTGAATAAGGTATTTACGGGTGATACCTCTGGTTAGGAAGGGGGAAGATGATGCAAATACACTAGTTGCAAAATCCTGGGAAATCAATCAATAGTTAGTAAAATATCAAGCTTAATTAAAATAATAATTAATTAATTACAGTATTAGTATAAAGCAAAGTTTGTTTTTAACACAGGTTTCTTGATAAGCCTTACGATCTATAAGGAACCTCATTTAATTTCTACAGTAATATTAGAAGATAAAATATTAAAATTATTAAATAATCTTAAAATTAAGTGAGGGGATGAATTTTTTCCTGTCACCTCTTGTTAAAGAGTAAGATCACCTGATTATATAACAAGTATTTCTCAGTTTATATAACTATTACGAAAGAGTGGCTGAAGTGATTCCACGCGTCTATAATTACTTAGTAAACTTAAACTTATGCGGTTGTAAAAGATGGACTATAAGTAAATCTTCTTAGATAGTTATAACTTAAATAAAAAAATATACCAACATACATATCGGAGGGCATAGGACTCCGTGATTGAGTTTCTATTCTTGGTCACCTCTACCGATCCCAGCCAAGGGGAGCGAATTGAGCAACAAAGAATTTATCAACGACATAATTATATAAGCTTCATTGCTATGTCACATCATTTTTGAATAACAAAATCAGAGGTGATAGACTGACATATCTAGATTTATCGTTGTGTAATAATATCCCTGTGCAAGCAACAACGTAATACGATAAAGGTGTTATAACAGAGCTTATGGATGTAATTGAAAGAAGTTCAATTACATGAATAAAGTGTATGGAAATGTTTAATATATTTATGTCTTAAATTTAGTCTATGTTCGGAAGGGAATTTCATGTACAAACCGACTATGTTTTAGCCTCTTTGTCTTCCTTGTAGGACTAGTGCAGTCTTTCTAGCCGAACTGTATTAATGGTATTATCGGTAGACAAGGGATTAAACAAAATGATGAGTTTGCTTTAGGAGGATGGAAATACTTGTGGTGGTTCACTTTGCGTTTACCATCATCAATGAGCTTCGACATTGTGCATTATTGTCGCTGCAGTTATCGTTCTGATTTGCTTTGAATAGATAATTCTTTGTTGAAAAGAAATGCAGCCCAATCCTCGTGGCTGGTGATGGTTTTATATGTGAATCTACTGACCAGTTCTTTTATGCGTCGACTTGATGACTTTTTATTGGCATTGATGCAGTATAACTGGTGGTTATTGGCATTTCTGTGCACGATGTACGAGGTTAATAGTCCGTATACTAAGAATTGATGAGATTACTCTTCTTTGAGAAAAGACGAGCAGCGAAAAAATGATGGGTGGTAGGAGCATTTGTGTTCGCGGCGGTGAAATGAACAACTGTCCGATGAGAACTGATGATTCACTTTCGTTTAAAAGAACAGCAGAACATTCTAGTGGTGTGTATTTGTGTTCGAGGTGGATGAAGCTCATAGTCCATTCGTCTGGAATTAATGTTTTCACTCTTCGTTGTGAAAAGACGAAGTGCGCCGACGTGGTAGTTAGTATTGGCATTATATACGCGGCCATGAAATTGACAATTGTGCGTCAATAATTGGGATCGTGAATCTTCGTTGAGAGGAGAACAACAGCACACTGGTCATTTGTGATATATATGAGATCTGCTACTGATAAATGACTAGCATAGTGATGACCTCCATCGAGGTTGGCTAATGAAGGTGGTCAAGCTGAAGTAAGTCGTAGTTATGATCTGGTTGCATACTACGGCGCAACTTGTCAGAGCTGATTGCCTAGTCATCGTATAGTTGTTCAGATGCATGGTTGGCTGACTGACTGGTTAATCAATATCATGCAAATTTTTATCAGCCCCATTTTTAAAACGCTCGCAGTTTAATTAGTGCCTGTTTAGCTATGGCTTATATGTATATATGTTGATGTGCTTATTGATATTGATCGCCTAAAAACTATTCAGTTATTTTTTCTTTTTAGTACTACAGAGCTTATTCATAATTCCTTAGTTTATTTTTGGACTAACATGCTGTAAGTGTTGTAAATGGTCTATATAGTGTCACTTGTTAGAACGTGGTGCATATATTTGTATTATCTAAATCAAGTTTGCGAGCTTGAAGTAAACACCAATTCCATAGTATTTAACCAGTCGTCGAACAGCATAACAAAACTACCGCCAGCCGCAACGCACTGACGCGTTTCGACCTTCCATGATCATCATCAGAGTACGACGGCAATGCTCGAGATCAAACCGCATTGGATATAGGCGGAAGTCAAATTTAGATATGCGGTTCACTGCAGTCTCGCATACATTGAACTTGACTGGAAATGTCGGCTGCACAATGTATGCGAGACTGCTAGATGTGAGAGCCGCATATCTAAATTTGATTTCCATATATATTCAATGCGGTTTGATCCTCGATAGTCAGTTTGCCGTCGTACTCTGATGATGATCATGGAAGGTCGAAACGCGTCAGTGCGTTGCGGCTGGCGGTAGTTTTGTTATGTTGTTCGACGACTGGTTAAATACAATGGGATTGGTGTTTACTTCAAGCTCGCAAACTTGATTTAAATAACTGTTACCACCACCCGCGCAATCAATTAATGTTAAATTGTATTGCCTATATATGTGTAATTTTAATATAAATTATTTAGGCATAAATGGACATAATGCTGTGGATGGATAATTACTTTAGAACTATCATGCCTTGAGGTTTAACTTTTGACTAGCATGTCATATTATATTTTGTGTACTTTTTATGAACTTATTTCGCTTACTGAGAATTATTGCCTTCAGGAGTTTCACAGTGAGTCTATATAGGCTATAAATGTTTTGCTATTTTCATTGTATGAATCCTATTATTAAATCTGTTACTCGTTGATTTTGATTTCATGGAAATTGACGCAATCGATTCAGGCATATTAGGTTAACATTACCGACGGTAGATGGAAATTAGCCTACAATACAGTAGTCTGACTATAGTAACGAGCGGGTTGTAGGGTGATGGAGCAATTATTTGTGATTCAATAGGCGCTGACCATAAGGCATAGTTTGTGTAATCTACGCAGACAATGTGTTGAATTCGCCGGTATTTGTTGGATCGTTTACGTGGATTCCCTTACAATTTACTATAATGATGTCTTCCAGCCTAGGCTTAACTATCCTTAACGCCGAATTAAGAGCTTTCATTTGTTCAGACAATATTCTTACTAATTTTTTCAAACCGTCAGAAAATTCATTTTGTTCAACACAAATTATTTATTTTTAATCAATTAGTTGTAGGAGTTTTTTTCGCATAAAGCGGGTTCATTTAGTAAAATACAAATATTTATTATTTGATATTCACTTTTGCGGCTTGAATGCTGCTTCTGTCATTGTCCTGACTGCTTTACCTTTCTCTCACATTCACGTCAGCCTTAGATAGGACCATTGAAGCGTTTTCGGCTTCAAACGTAACTACTGCTACACGGTGGCCTTTTCGATCACAAAAAACAAATGTTTTACTTTCACAGACATTGCTATAACTACATTTAACTGAAATATATTGATTGATTATGCTATGTGGCAAAGACGTCCCATGGCATTCCATATCCTGAATGATTTTTATTTGAGTCAATTTTGTCTTTGAGTAATTATTACAAATCAGTTCAATATAATCCAAATGAAATGGCCATTTTTGCCAAAACTAAACTCACCAACAAAATATATTATCTTATATTGTGAATTTTGAAGTGCAAGTGGGAATTAGTTGGATTAGGTACGTGCATGGCACAACAACGAACCGGACCCGAGAAATGCATTTAGCGAGGCGTGTATCTGTTTATGTGCATTTCTCCCTTTGTGTTGCTGTATAATATAGTTACTTAATCTAACTAATTCCTTTTTGCAGATAAGTTGAGTCCTAGTGCAAAAGTGGCCTTAACTGTGTTGTATAGACCTGCTTTATAATAAAGTTATGTTTCAATACAATTTTCTTTCCTTAGCTTCTATTATTAATTCACATAAGTAGCCGAACTAGCATTTTAACTTTCATTAAAAGCCGGAAATGTGAACTAAAAATTAATTTAAAAACGAATCTCCATTTAGACAGTGTGGCAGTTTATATTTATGATTTTTGTGTCCATTGGCTAAAAGGAATAGGGATCGTGACCTAGACCACCGCCAGGTGTGTTTGATATGTTAATCGACAGGAAAAGGAAAACTTTGTTTCGAGTAACAAGGTTGTTCCTCTAAGACCAGAAGGAAATACCAAAGTTCGCATGATCATATGACATCGTTGGAATCGACACTATACATTAAACCCTTTATATATTTAATCAAGCAAAATGGGACTATTGACCGGTGCAATCTTCCATACATAATTTCAATAAATCATTGGTTGAGAGCGACGTCAAAGCCAGATTTTCATATATAATGTATCCTGAGTCTGTATAGAGTGCCAATATTATGATTTGGTAGGTGGGCTAAATTTTATCAAAATTTGGGAAAAACCATTCTGACCGGTGGCTAAATCAACAGAGCCTTAAACTTCGGCCCCGACTGACACCAGCTATCACAGTTTAGTGAGAATCATGACTGACATCTTGTAGTTGAATACCGATATTTTTGGAATCGTTGACTTGTGTGCGCCATACCATCCAATCATAAACCTTGAGATAGTAGTAGGGGTAAAATTCTGTTGGGGCCTTGCGAGAAACAGGGCTAGTTAATTCTGCCTTATTAGCATAGATTCTTCTAGAGCCAATGTGTGAGAGATGGAGATCTCTGTTTATTTGTGTGTGCACGACCCGAGCAAACAACTAAAATTTACTGCTTAATTTGGTTGAAGAGACTCTTTTCCAATTGTCTAATGAACGCTTCCCGATGGCCCAATCATGGAGGTTGATATTTCAAGCTAAACCCCATTCGGTCCATCGGCCACGTTATTGATGTCCCATTTAAGACTGGTATTCTTGGTAGTATAACATTAAAGACTTCATAGACATGTTGCTATTGCGAAATTTAGACGAATATGCTATAGAATCGTTATTCACTCCTAATTGAAACCGTCTTGGTGAAGTTAAACTGTAAAGCCAACCAATTTGAAAGTACTTGTTTACTGTGCTATAAATTTTTCCCATATGTTTAAGAATTTCCGCATTTGCAATATAAATTATGTTATACAAATAACGAATTTTTAATCAGAATATGACGAAGCTAGTATAATCACCAACAATTTTCCACAGACCACATTCCAACAGATTAAAAATATTCACATTCGTCAATATAGGTAGCATAATATAGAAAAGGCAATTCAGCCAGTAGACCGGTTTCGTCCTTATTGAAAACTCTTCAAGTACTGTCCGGAATTTGCCACGGACAGGGCTCGAACCTGGGCACATTTTCAAAATCTGTAACTCTATCCACCCTTCGGCTTGCAACACACATTTTTAATTTTTCCGTGTTTCTTCCAGGTATAATTTACTTGAATCTTCCTAGCGTCTATATGAATTATATTGTAGAATGTGTTGCGTGGGGTACAGGTTTATATACTGATGCTATGATATTCCTACATATGCCTTGTAGCTGACGTCGGAAGAAATAGGTTTTGTTGGCCGTGCTTATAATCAGTCTCATTTTGTTTCCCAGTGTCGTGATTAGAAAAGGCTAAGTCGAAGTATCATACGTGTATTATGAACAATGTTACAAAGTAAATCAAAATTCAATGTTAGTCAAAATTTGCCGTGCTCTAGACGGCAACACAATAAAATATTATTAACCAAAGTTAATAACCTGGCACGAAAGCAGAAATTCGTAAATCACGATAAATTAATCCAGAAGGCCTTAGCAGTATAGTTTAGAGTCACGGATAAACGATCAAGAGCACACAAAAATATAAATCCTGGCTTTGACAGCTTAGACACAGTAATTCACTGCATGCTACCGGCGTATTACGCGCGGGTGTGTGTTGTTTTTAAACAAAACCCTATTAATTACAAATAAAATTGCAGCTCAAGAAATCTCAAATAAAACTGCTTGAAATAATAGAGATCGTTTCAAAAATCACAGTATAAAAGAAAGATTGTCTAAAACCAGAATAAAAATATTTGACCCTGAAGTGAACCGGATCTGACGAAATTGCGACTCGGGTTTTAACGCGAAGCCGCGCGTTACAATAATATTCTTTGATGTCATGAAAACGCTTTATTCAATGCTAAAACTCGCAGAAAAAATGCAGCCTGTTCAGGGATTCTCGGCTAATTTAGGAGGGGATATTAATCTGATTTCAAAATCAAAATAAACTATTTTCAATTTTACTGTAAATTAATTTATATAATCTTTTCTATCTTATATTTAGCGACTTAATTGATCGGCAAGTCTTCTTGTTAAAGTGTTCATTTTATAATTAACCTAAAACTTGCTTATTTACTAAATTTATTCAAACGATCTCGTGAATTTACGAGAAAGTGTTACTCAACAGTGTATTAATTTAAGCTCTAAAACAAATTTGTTCCGCGTTGTTTTTGTGACTCTTACAAGCTAGTTTCATATGATTGCACACAGAATATTTTTAAAGTTCTTTTACAGGTTTTTTATCTGGCTGTTTAATTTGGATAAACTACCATATGCCCATCATTCCATACTGTTAAGCCCCTTTCCTTTTACAAATGAAATTCTCCGAGATTCTGCCATGTGTTGATTTTATTTGTTCATCTATCAATAAGAGGCTTTTCGTTCATTAATGAACTAGACCTTATTAAATTTACTAATGTATAACTTGGCTGACCAAAACAATACAATTTGTATAAAATAGAGTGGTAGACTTTTGACTTAATTTTGCACAATTTTAGATATAGCAAGACTCATTACAGAAAAGTCCTATGAGTGGTGGTTTGCGAGTAGTCATTTTCAATCTTGACGTCATAAACTGCGGCGCTCAAATTTAAAACAATCGACTAAGAAAATGTTAAGATAGTTGACAATCAAGTACCTTATACTTAACAGTGTACACAAACAGACAACTGTGTCATATCTAATTGTCACTATGCATCATTCATGCTAGCTTATAACGTTCAATAGTTACAATTAAACCCCTGTCTATGAATGCAATTAACAGAGAAAATGAGATGAATTCGGCACTTGATTGACAACAGATGCGCCTGTAATTCAATGTCAAAGAAACTAAATGCTTTACAGTTTAATAAACTAATTTATTTCTTACACGCTGACGCAAAAACTTTTTCCAGAAAGTCGGAAATATATCACCCTTAATTTTAAGCATGTCTTGGAGTAATTTTGTACTTCAAAATAGAGCGCTTTCATTTATTCATGTTACGTTAGTCATCGATTTTGTATTGTAATTACACTTTGATATGCACTCTTGTTACAATCACCAGTCATGTTTTGAAATACACTTTTAATGTTCGAGCACTTTTTATATGTTGTCAATATTTTTGTTAGATACTTTATACTGCGTAAGCGTAAATTCTTACTTATAATATTGTGTTTGTCGAAGTAAAGTTATTTATAATATAAAACGGAAACCTAGCCTTATTTTAATTAGGTAACACGTTATATAAATATTTAAAACTTAATTAAAAAGCATGTTAGAGGAGTAGAAGGCCAATATTTTGCAAGCTCTCGTGTTAATTGAAATAAAATTTTCTCATTATAGTTAAATTAGAGAAACAATAGGGCAGATGGCTAGATTGTTGGTTTATTTTAGACAAAAACAAAACATTTTATGCAACGTCCTGTTAAAAAGTTCCACAATCGGATACTTAATACATAAATACGCAAATACACACACGCTAAAAATTTACCACTTTCGCTTCAGCTAAACAAAATTTGATTCGATTTGTCCAATCCCAGTGAAAGATTTTTAACGCCCCGGCTAGAGTGCCGTGAAATGCTTCTAAAAGACAAAGTAAGTATTCGGAGGGAGTGTAGAGGCCCTTTGGACACTACCATAAGGGGTCTCTTGGATGCCAGGCCCGGAAAATCCATATATGCGGAATGATCATCTATCTTGGAACACTTAAATTCCTCTGAACTATCTCTTAAGCTACAATCCTTAAGTCCACTAGCCAACTGCTCTGTATCCTCAATATTTAATAAACCAGACATGATATTATTAAATTACTTGCAATTTATATATTATATTAAATAAGTAAGCTTACCAGGATACGCTGATATCCACAGGTTACTGAACCAGAATGATTGAGACCTTAAAACAAATATTCACGTTAAATACCCAAAACAAATTTGTGGTTCTTTTCGCTGATAATTAAAAAGAACAATCGACAAGAAGATTAAAATGATTTATTAACAATGAGTCGGAGATGGAACCACGCAGTGTCCCCCTTGTGCAATTCAGCAACTCAGATCAAAACTAAAACATTGTCCTTCGACAAGACAAGTCAAAAATTTCGACAATATGAACAAAAGAACATACAAAAAAATTTACAATTTTTTCCAAAAATTACAATATTGTTTTACGAAACCAGCGATAACATCAAATGTCCAAAAATAAAATTGATTTATTTTTATATGAGGAGTTAATTGATGTCCAAAAATTAAATTAAACTCCACAGGTAGCAGTTATTGTTGATGGCCCTTAATAGAGCCTGAGAGAAATTCACAGGCAAATGTCGTGAAATTTCGTAAGTATAAGCAGCGTATTGATGTCCAGAAATCCTTCCAGACACTAGCTATTTTTGTTCTGTTCGCTGGCTGGTGATCCGATGAGCAGATGCACGTGAAAAGTATAACTTTCGAAGCAGTATGTGTTAGTTGCTGTTCGAAGGCCTTGACTAGTTTTGTTGAAGGTCTGTGGCAACACCGAGATGGCTGGCACACGTAGAAATCCGATTATTACATGATCGATAACGTATGACTTGTTGCGCAGCACCAAGAAGATTGGTGCGACCGAAGACTAGCCGAGTTAGTGACACAGCGTGCTAAACGCAGGTGGAGCATTCGGCGCAGATAGTCAGCGCAGCGGAGAAGTTGGCAGCATTCACAGGTAGCGAGCAGAGCAGAAAAGTGTTTTGTGGTAATTGCATCGCGCTTATATAGATGCGAATTCGCACGTAATTGATCAAGGTAAGGTTGCACGTTCTCATTGGTCCAGCGTACTAAATTTTGAAGTTATTTTTGACAAAATGTCGGCGAATTTATTTGGGCCGTTACAGATTATCAAAAAACGGGACTGTCTTTTTGCCATGTTAGAGTGATGATGGCTAAACCAGGCATTCAAGCTAGATTTGCTGCTTTATTAAAATGATAATGATTAATGAAGGTAGTCAGGAATCTCTTGGTTCACTATTATAATAATGATGATTAGACCGGGAATTCAGGGCTGTGCTGTTGATGATAAAAAGAAAGCAGACAGTTCTGCATTGATGTATTATTACAAAAATGATGATTGAGGAGGTGATCAGCGCTGCCTTCCTGCACAATTTCATTGATTTTGACACTAATAGGTAGTCAGTATCGTCTTGTTGCATTATTAGAAGTGTGATGGTTAAACAAGGCGGTCAGGGTTGTTTTGTTGCACTGTTGCAATCATCATGATTAAACTATGCAGTCAGTGCTGTTATTCTGCATTATTAGAATGATAATGTTTATGCAAGGCGTTCAGGGCTGTCTTGCTGCACTATTACAGTGATCGTCATTATACGAAACAGGCTGCGCTGTCTTCCTGCATTATTACAATGATGTGGATAAAACCAAGAAGTCAGGTCTGTGAGGTTGCATCATTACAGTGGTGATAATTAAGTAAGCAGAGAAATCTGTTTTTGTGTACAAAAAGATTTCTGATCATTGAACCAGGCAGTAAGTGCCGGTTTGCTGCATTATTGCAAAGATGATTAAACCAGGCTTTCGGCACTGTAATTGTGTGTTATGTATTGGGCACCTCATGACAAATTAGTTCAAATATAACCAAAAGAATAAACAAAGGAAAATATGAACGGAACGTATAATACATTGCACATTCGTTTCGTGCTTACTGACGAATCATCAAGGGGAACCGGTATTTCGCTCTTTACCCACCATACATTTTGGTGAGGAATGTTGGACAATTGAGTGGTAAAATCTCCTATACGAATGAGTAACACTACAGTAGTGAAGCCAACTTCATATAAAGCCAGTGACAATTCGACTTCAAGACCATCTCACCATAAATATGAAGCCTTTAAATGTTATCAACACTAAGGCTACCTGTGTACCTGATACCTATAATATAGCTACCGAAAAGGTACATGCTACCAACACTATAGTTTCCGAGTCAACACATGATACAAACGCAATAGGTTTCAAGCTATGCTAAAGTTCACCATAATTTAGAATTTCAAATATTTTTCTGAACAAATGTTACTCCAGAAAATCCCTACGCTCTGGCCTGTGTTTTTGCCTTATTAGAACGATGAGGATTTGACCAGGCAGTAGGTGCTGTCCTTCCGCACCATTACAGGGATAATTATTAAATCAGGCAGTGATTTCTGTCTTGTTTCACTATTAATATAATGATTAAACTCGGCATTCAGTGCGATCATACTGCAATATTTCAATGATGATGAATAAAGCAGGCAGTCAGTCTTTCTTGCTGCACTATTACAATGACAGCACATAAACCAGGCATTCATTGCTTTGTTGCTGCAATATTATAATGACGATGATTAAACCAGTCAGTCAGAGCTGCCTTGCTGCACTATAGCAGTAATCTAGATTAGAGCAGGTATTTAGTGCTGTCTTACTGCGCCATTACAATAATGGTGACTAAAACAAGCAGTCAGTTTTTTTTTAAATCAAGTTTGCGAGCTTGAAGTAAACACCAATCCCATTGTATTCAACCAGTCGTTGAACAACATAGCAAAACTACCGCCAGTCGCAATGCACTGACGCGTTTCGACCTTCCATGATCATCATTAGAGTACGACGGCAAACTGACTAGCGAGGGTCAAACCGCATTGCATATATATGAAAAGCAAAATTAGATACGCGGCTCTCACCTCTAGTAGTCTTGCATACATTGTACGTGTAATAGTTAGTTCATACTGAAAAATGTATGTAAATAATGGGTCAGGTTTTTATATCACGATTGCGACCCTGATTTGAAGTGAAATCTAGCCTTGTTCGTGAAGATAATCTGGCTCATACTGAGTGAATAATACTTTACTGGGCAATGGCATTGAAGTCACATGGAAAACGTAACCGAGACACCGAAGCTGGTGGAGTACTAATTGATTGTTTAGTACGAAGCACTTATTAATAAATCTAAAACGACTACTACTGATGACAGCGTTGCTTATTCATTTAAATACTGTTTGTTGCGAAGAACCAATATATGTGCAAGTATGTATTAGGTTTTGCGAACCTAGTAACAAATTAGTTCAGTTGTGACCAGAAGGATAAACCAAAGGCAGCATGAACGTAAAGTATAATCTCGGTACAATAATGTTGGTACTGGTTACTAACACAATAGCCATAGTGTTAGTATCTTTTACAGACTCGGTATATATATTATGTAGTGTGAGTAAGCGTTGAAGTCGCATTGTCGTAGACTTTATATGATGTTAGCTTCACTTTTGCAGGTTTACACATTCGTCTAGGAGATTGTACCGTCCTATTATTCCACATTCTTCACCCAAATATATAGTGGTTAAAGGGCGTAATACCGGCTCCTACTGATGAGTCGCCAGTAAGCACGAAACGAATGTGCATGAGATTATACTTTCCGTTCATGCTGCCTTTGGTTTATCCTTCTGGTCACAACTGAACTAATTTGTTACTAGGTTCGCAACACCTAATACATACTTGCTTATTCACTGTCGATATCATATCTGGGATATGCATCTCAAACAACGATGGTCGAATTTCTGTTAGCGTCTAAGATCCTGAAGTGCATGTCATTAGTGCATAAAAAACTGCACTTTATGAAGCAATGAGATACTCACGTATATCCTTAAATGGCGAAGATAGGAGAAAGCTACTCTGGCTTTCGCGATTTTCATAGGCATCTCGTCATACATTTTACCTGAGTTATTGATATGGCTACCAAAATATCTAAACTTGTTAACTACGTCTAAATCTTCATCTTGAAGTCGCAGAGTTTAACTGAGTGATTGTTGATTCTTTGCGAGTATCCTAAATTTATAAGGTCCGAATTTCATACCAAACGACGGAACGTGGACTGTCAATATATTCAAGGTGGCCTGGACATACTAACCTTCGTCAGTATATCAAATAGAACACACTGATAGATTGAGTCAAGTTTACCCTTGACGTATATTGTGGGTCAACGATATACATGTCACTTCAGGCCGGAATCCGGACTGTTCTTCTATCGTATTTGATTCATTCAAAGTGCTTACACAGACTATACTGATCTAATGAATTCTACTGGAGGTTTATATTTATTTAGCCTTACGTAAAACGCGAGTGAAAATCTAAATCCACACATGTTCCAAAACGAACGATATTTCTAAATTGCTACATGATCTATTTAAGCCCACAGTTGTCAGGGTCTGGAGAATGCCATGTGAAACAACGCTCTATAATGACTGAAGTTTGTACTAATCAAGTACAAAGTATGCAACGCGCAGCTACGAAACATTCGATCACTCTTGTGATTGCGCATTGAGCTTAAAGTGTTTGTCACGTAGATGAAATTCTGTGTCTGTTAGACACCAAACATGTGCGTACATCTCATACATAAACAAGATTATATCTCAACCTTTGAGCTAAGGACAATACCGACGCCCTGTTGTTCGGCCTGATAATATTCCGTCAAACGAGTCTCAAAGCCAATAACGCTAATATATGGATGGTGCACCCAGTTCTGAAATACTCGTAGGATCCTGCATTTTAGTTGTGGATACGCTACATATACCAATTTTGAATTTATCCAATGTACGTTCGAGAGCTTAATTTTGTCCAGCTTATTTCAATGTTCTCACATTAAATGCGCTCACGTGAAGACCTTACCTAGGTACAATGAATTGAAGATTAATTGAACTATTTTCGAAAGTTTGGCGTAAGATATTGGGCTGAGCGATTTGTTCAAAATCTATCATGTTAATAGCATCAGAAAATACGTTTATGTTAGATTTAGAGATATAGACAGAACTGGAAATGAATGCATCTGCAGTAGCCCAACTGCGCTTACCTATACTGCACGAACTAACAGATAAGGCCATCCTTTTTATCCTGCGTTTCAGCCGTTGCACTATACACTCATTATATTTCGTATTACTCATGGTAGTATGTGGATTGTAAAAGAACACCAGATCGCTGATGTCTAGTGTCGAAAATTTACATTCAGAGTTCTTCTCCTCTTGGACAATTAGCCAACCAAGGCTAACGAGCACTATCTTTCCAGGCGCTAGTTATCTAAGTTTTCATCAGCAACCGAAACTTTCCCTTCGTGTCCGGCACTTTTTTCACTCCGTCACCATCCATTCAACACTAAGTGTTACTTCGTAGTTAAACCAAACTCGAGGCTTCACATGAAACCGGCTGATGACCATATCCCATTAGACTCAGCAAGGTATACGCTGCAGCTACCGGGCTGATCATCAGGCTGGAAATTTCAATGGCTATGCGCATAAATACATACGTACATATAGGGTTTACGTGTAACTATTTTAGCCGTCTTGTATAAAATTTCAGTTTGATGAAACGTCACGATGGAAGACAGCCTATCAAAGTTTTCAATAACGATCACATTATAGTATTGAATGCCATATTAACTGCTTCCTTTGAAAACCGATTTCAAAACAAAAACTATTATTAGCAACCATAGAAACTGTAATTCTATAGAGAACGAAGAAGGCTAAGCAAATCTTCCAACACTAATAATATCAGAAAATATAAAAAACAATTCATTCATTTAAATCAAATCTCCAAATTTTATTAAACAGGTTTGTAAGTGTCATAGGCTTGGTATAATGGAAGATTACAAAATTCACAAAAAATAGATGTACAACATGAGGAGATGCGATAGATGTGAAAGAAATATGAATGTAGTTCCAAACAGAAAATTGAAAAGATTATGGTAATTAAGAACAAATTGATTACGAGTAGATCGATAGATAAATATAGGCGAAATTTTAGGCGCATAATTGATTTCATTTATGTATTTAATATGTTCAGCTTTTAATCATTCATGTTCACTGACACAGAACTCTTGTTATAAAAATGGCAATAGAATGCGCTATAATATCAACAAAATATGTCACAGACAAAGATGGCGAGCGTTCTGTGCCATTTGAAAGCTATTGCCATCTTGTTGTTCTAGATAGTTGACCGACACCATAACTTAACTTGAAAAGTCTAGGTAATGAACAGCCAGTAGCAGTCAGAAACCGTGAATCATTGTAACCGCATTGCTTGCTCGTATAACTCTGGCGTAATGTCTCAAACATAAACAATGAATGACAATACCAATTATAAGCCATGACCGCTTACACAACTTTGAGAAGATGAGCAGAGCTAGTAAACGAAGAATAGCCATCAATGCTATGTTGTATTACGTAGAATTTAATGTTCGTATTAAAAAAATTTAATTTAATTAATCGATAAATATATGACAGTTTACATCGTCCATAAATTACACATTTTCTGATACATAATAAAAGCTTGGCAAAGTTGGAAAAATAACAGTGAGTAACATCGAAGTTAAATAGTTATCAACAGGCTCAGAGTATAGAAAGGAGTAAAAAACAGCAAATGCAGAGATATAAATCATATATTTTAACCTATTTTGTATTGAAAGTGGAAACCAACGTATGATCCATACATTACAGCATTTTGTCAGAAAATCAATATACAAAACTTATGTAAAAAGCGTTATTTCCCACCACATCACATCTCGAATATATTATCTTTTTTATTCTATGGTCAAAAAAATCAAGTGTGTCAGGTAGATTTATCTTTTACAGAATAAAAGCACAGGCCAAAGTGTACGTAAATACTCTCTAACCCACAGCTCCAAACACATACAAACATGCAAAAGCGAAAATATTTGCATGTTTTCCTTCGTTTAATATCACATAATGTGAAGACATCTAACTTAATTCCTCATCTCCATTGCTCTTCTAAATTTCCTATATATATATATATATATATATATATATATATATATATATATATATATATATATATATATATATATATATATAAATTGCAAGCCACCGTTATGCCATTCAGTGGTCAAGAAGATCGACACGTCTCTGTGTGCAGTCGACGGAAGATTTGTAGTGCTTTACGAATGAGGGTTATTATTATTTAAAGACTGAATTTTCTAATTAAATAACAAAAAAGCCGTACTAAGTTTAATAGTGGCACAGATAGTAAAAGAGCATCATTTGGTACATAAAATTAATGGAGATAAATCTCATGTGCCTGACAAATAAATTAACACGAAAAATCTTTATACTAATTCACTAAATCATTCTAAAACCAAGAAAGACAGAAGGCAGCTCACTGAGTGGATGATAGCAGGAAACCTGCAGTAGTATTAAGAAGTTATCCTCACCAATCGTACTTTACCCGACATGCCATGAAAAAAGCGCAATTCATCACGGCAAATGAAGTCAGCAATGCATAGAATCAAGCGGAGCATCCTAACTTGTTTTAAAGGGTGGACAATTGTGTCTTTGTTTTAGCGTAAGTGTTCATAATAACGTTACAACTAAGAATGTCTAGGGCCTACAGGCTGTCATGGTTGAAATATCTTGGTTTCGGATGTCGTTATATAAAACATACCAAAGATAGCGCACACAAACAGATGGCCTTTGTACTACAACAATGACCATAATGACAAGAAAATATCTTGAAAGAAACAGGACCACGAATCGACAGACCGCAAAATTGAAGTGAATAAGGAAGAGCCCAGTGATGTCTGGTTTGTCGGTGATTCATATGAGTTCTGCACTAAATGAACTAACAGCTCTGAACTAAAAGGCAATGAGAGTTACCAATGAAAGTTACTGGTCTTAGCAATCAGTGCACTAAAACAAGATAACACCAATTATTTACAAAAAGCTCTGCTTTACTCAACAAAGTAACTTAAGCAGTAGTAATTAATGTTTTAAATGTTTTCGGGAATCCGCTGAAATGTAATACATCAGTGTATTACCCAAAAAGAGCGTACATAACATTGAGGCGACGTTCAGGTAATCCAATAAACAAATATCGTTGCAAGTGAGATTATCATTATTATTATTATTATTATTATTATTTTTATTTAAATTTGGATAAGAAATATTTTAAAGAGACCACAAACAATCTCCGGCGAGAAATAAAAGTCACCTAGAAAGTTGGCATATCCACATTAAAAACGTGTCGCACGCAAAATAACTAATTTTGGAATAGCTGAGCATTTAAAAGCTTTAAACAAAGCCTCGGCATACGATTTGATCGCATAACCAAAGTATTATTATTACGCGGCTGCACTGGATCAAAAATTTACACATTATCGTAGATGAACAGTCACAGACAAAATAAAAGTATGATTTTCCGAATGCCAATTTTTTATAAGGTTGATATATAGCAATACAATATTAATAATCAATAATGTATATAAATAAATATACCTTATATATATATATATATATATATATATATATATATATATATATCATTATAAGTGGGAATCGAATTTTGATGTTACTGCCAACTTCTGTATCTAAAAACGATATTTAGTGGAAGCCAGCAAAAACTTTTCAGTTTCTGAAAAGCACTTAAACTTACACCACCAATTTTCAACTCAGATAAGGAAAAATTTGAAAGTGCCATTTCCCTATATAGCCTCAAGGACGTTTGGCCAATTGTCTTTAAGTAAAACATCAAGAAAAAATAAACTGTTTAAACAAGTCTACAATGATGAGACAAATTATAACAGTTTCTAGAACTCAAAGTAAAAATACATGAAACTCGAAATAAAGACATTGCAAACGTCAAAAAGTCTGCCTAAATATCCAGGCCAATGTGGCCAAAACGTCATTGGATGTTTGTTGATAAACGGTAACGAATTTTTAAAAATTTGGCCATCATTCTCAATGGAAAAAAAGTTAATGATAAAATCACAATAATTATTCGATTGTGTTCCGGCGCTAGATCCCAGCTAATTTTCTATCGAATAAGATCAACCGATGTCAGTCTGTAAAGTTCCCGAAGATAGTGACGAAATGTTTTGATGAGGAAAACAGCGAAAACAGAAACATCACAGTATTTTCTTTTAAATACAAATAAGTGGTTGTGCGTCTAAGCATAGGTAAGTGAAAATGTAAAAATCTGCATGTATTACGTACACAAGTGCACCTGCTTACGACAATGTACAGCATAATATCATTATGAAGAATTAGACACCACAGGAAAACAAAATCGTTTAATTATTGATGCATGAACGTCCCATAACAGTGAAAAATATTCATGGTTAAGATTTGGCTGTAAAAGAAAAATAAACCGCTTATTTCTAATGAGTAACACAAAATATATATTAAAAATTTTACCTCTTCCTCAGATCTCTCAAAGTTCCACCCGGTAGAAGTACTTCGTATTAAGGTGCAAGCGTTAACTATTTCTTTTGGCAAGCCAAATTTTTTTCCAAATTTGGTATACTTGGTTACATTTTGTTCTACTCATATAATAATATATAAATACACCTATAAATATATATAAATGCATAATTAAACAGTCATTGAGTGTGCGGGTAGTGATTACACCCGCTTGAATCAAGTTCGCGAACTTGAGGTAAACACTAATCGCGTTATATCTAACACACACACACATACATACATGTATATATATATATATAAATGCATTTAGGAAAGCATGCATATAGAGATACACCAAGACATCTATAAACAAATACAAGCATAAATACATACATGAATGCACACATGCATTAATATACACAAAAAAACATGTGCATATGCATTAAAGCAGACAAAAATATATACCTGACATTAATTGTTAATGATGTGTAGCGTTGCTAAATTTTGAGTAAATTTTCAATAGATATTGAGGCCTGCAACTTTGATGCACAGTTATACCATGCTTTATCTTAATCTTAATACCTCAATGTTTTGGGGAGGCTGCTGTCGTCCCTATTTAAATAACTATGGCTTAACACATAGAGACTGGGATACATCTTGTTCTTGTACAGTCAATGGCCTAAATATGAATATTTTAATATATATAACTGCGAACATCAATTTTTGAATACTGGGTGCTATGCTGTTTGCAATGATGATGGTGGTTAGAAAATGATGTAAAACGTCATCGATAGATTAATAAAGGTAATTTTAGCAATTTGTTCAATTAGCAGGTTTGTTTTAAATGTTTGCTTCAACAAACAACGTCTACATATTCGCAAACAAAACAATTTCATTATTGCGAGAAATTGAATTCTCATAGAAAACAAGTGAATCCATACTTTGCTAAAAATGGAGACAAAACAGATATTCCTCACATCTCCCTCAAATAAATCTTATAACATTGACGCAAATAAAGCCAAATAGATGTATCCAAGTTGAGGTCATAATGGTCAACAAAAATAGTCCATTCTAGATGTAATTAATCCCTTCATAGTCAGTTAATTATGTTGGCCTTCAGCACGAGAAGAGAGCAAGGCAAAGTAAAGGCTTTATGTGAGCATTACACCGTAAGTGATAACAATTCGTAAAACCAACTTTGCAGGTGTTCAGACTAATACCACAGATTTTTATTAGCCAGATACAGCATAGCTAAATTACCGTCAGTCCGAATCCGACTATGTTGTGCGACCAGTTAGATAAAATTGGACTGGTTTTTAACTTAAGCTCGCAAAGGTGATTTAAAGAATGAATGCAAGGAATAGAAAAAAATTTACAATAAGCCACTAGCTGAGAAAAAGCACAGGCATATTAGTGAGTGGTGGCCGCATATACTAACGGTAGTTTTGTTGTTTTGCAACGTATCGGCCTGTTGATGATTCTGAAAATTTTTAAATGTATCCGTTTTGTCTGTCATGCATGCCAACTGATATTGTAGTTAGCATAGAGTGCGACGGTGAGCATTGTATGTACATAACAGTCGCTTAAAAACGAGCAAAAACAGGTACAGCTTAGTTATTAATGAAAATTACATTGTCAAACGGCATCGTCAGTGCAAGAGAGGGCTTTTGTTTTAACCAAACTTGGCCTGTTGTACCTTCTATGAAAATCGTTCAATTAACGATAGTGTTTTATGCAACGATCGGAAGATTCAACAATTGGTACATGATTTTAAACTACTTAACATTTTGTAATCTTCGAGAAATCAGAATTTTTCAAGATTACAAAGAGTATATTTCGAATGAACTGCCTTGACATCAAGTTTCAAGAAAAATCAAGAAATACACGTTAATTCATGTGAAAATGCATTATTTACCTCGAAAGAAGTTAGGCAACCAATGCCGACGTCAAGTAGAAAACGTGAAATAGCCATATGTCAAAAGGCATCTGCTCAGATTAGTGGGACAGCACAGTCGTTTCTCCATTCATTGATAAATTACGCTCAAGTATTCATAAGAAACACAAATATCACCAAGCATGGTATGAGTGTATATATTATATAGTCAGAGTTCGAACAAATTCTACAACTTGTTTAGTATGGACAATAATGTTAGTGTTTGATAATGATGGTGGCTTTGAACATTTTTTTATAGTTGGAGAATTCAGTCTTGGAACTAATTAACGGTAATCAAGCACACACAAAAGAATAAAAGCAATAGATAGGAAACTTCTGCAACGCAAAATCAAACTATTCAGTACCAAAAAAATATATAAATTCGAACAAGGATAGTCATCTAATCGAACGTCGAAAACTAGCAATTAATCTTTATATATAGCACTGCTGTTGTCGATTAAATAAACAATTTAAATAATCGAGCAACGCGAAACGAAATTTTGATATTAGTGACCCTTGTCAAACCTATGTCTTGAACGTTCCTGTCTCACTTTAAAATATAATAACTGTAATAATAGCATAGTCTTTTGAATATTGCTTCCAATCTACCCAAACGCATTCTAAAGCCGAAAAACAGACTCAGACTAAGATAGAGATGGGAATTTATTTTGATACAAAAACTGAGCACATTATAAGGCAAGCTAAGACATAAACAAAAAATAAATTGGAAATGCCGGATGTCCTGAATAAAATCAGTTGTAATGCTTTTTGCAGTTTATCAACCAGACATAATGAGACTAATAAATAGAAACACGGCCGCTTGAGATAGCGCACCAAAATGACGAAGAGCTCCTGCGTTCAATTGTATTTGCGTGAGTGTGTGTACACAAAGCGTCGAGACAAACGAAGCACAGCCATGGCAAGAAGTCCCCTTCAATGTTTCGCAAAGAGAGCCTTGGAACGGTTTGACTAAGCGATGTACTCGTAGTTATCTCGGTCGTTTTCGTCACGTCGAATATATTCCCGTTCAATAAGGTAGGTTATGCAGTGCTAAAAAGGTCAAACAACAAGTGAATATAGGCGTTATTAAAATGAGCAACACTTACAAAAGCCAAATCTAAGTTTTAGAGTAAATATGATCTTGCCAGTAGTTGTTGAAACAACCACCAATTGACCAAAAAATCGAGCTGCATTTTCATTGCGTCTAAGGTGTATTTGATGTGTTGTATTAAAATTGTTTATAAATTTAGCCATGTACATTGTTTATACAAGGTAACCGGTTTCACATTCAAAAAACATCAAATGCATACTCATTTTAGAACTTCGGTAACGGCTATTTATCTTGATTTTTATTAATTTGTTGAATACATAGCTTTAATAATGTTAAGAAGCAATACATTCAAAGTAACTGAACTTTTGCTAATTTTCCTTACCAATTATGCATGCCCCAGCTCTAATGGCATATACTTGAGAGGCCTGGGAATTAATTTTGAACGAAAGACAATCAACCACGCCATCTATAGCTAATTGCTAAATGATCTATTTTCCACCGCTGTCCGGAATGCCGGAGGACGCCATGTGGCGCAGCTATCCAAGAGTCGTTGACAATTCTCGTTGCGCATCGAGCTCAAAGTATATCTTTCACAAAAATGATATTCGTCGTTAATAAAGTGCCCATTTACATCATACATGTCACCTATAACCAAGTGCATGCGCTTAACATAAATAAATGAGAATAAACCTCAAATAAATGTAAATAAACTTGAACATTTCTTTCCGACAAAAATATAAATATATTCTAAATTAAAAAATAACTTTTCCTGGTGCCGAAAATTTTAAATCACTTTGAACTAATATAAGTTACACTGTGCACAATGCAGGTACTATTGTATGTGACATTATAAGCTACTGAATAAATAACCATTGGGTCTCCGATATTCAAGAAACTAGGCGCCAAATTCCAGCTTGCTCGGTTTATGATAATACATTTAGAGATATAAGACGCCAAATGAAGTGCAGTCTAAATGCCAATCTTTTAGACAAGAAAGGTCGAAAAGAACATTTCATGGAGTTTCTTGGGAATTTGGTACAAGTGGTGTCCCCTCACCACTCGGCTTTTTGATCGAGGACGCACCTCTAGCCTTTGCACATCCAAGCGCAGTTTGCAAGGCAGCAGTAAATAGTATGGTTGCCGGTGGCTGTTGAGAGCTCATTCGCCATTCGGAAGTACGGGGTACTGTCCAGGAGTCCATGTAATCCTGTGGCTGTTGAACCCTTTTGTGGCAGGGAACACACGCCGAGTCATGGTGCCGTCTTCGGGCTCATGTGGTATTTTATAGGAGATCCGATTGCCGGTCGGAAATCCACCACGCCCTGGTGACACCACTGCCATAGCCCCGTTAGCCCATGTACGATCGGCCATCGAGACATGGTTGACACCGTCGTACCACGTTGAGGAGGGGATGGCCTTTACGACGGTCCCCGGCAAGCGACGCGCTTTGTATCAGCGCGAAAACACCTATTTATTTCGGGTGTTGGAATGTTCGATGTTCCGAAATGGCTGCCAACCGCCCGGCATGGAGAGGTATAATCCGGGATTTCTATGGAGCCGGCTTATCCTCCAAAAGGAGTCAGCCGCAGTAAAGTAAAGTAAATTAAGTCGAAGAGAAGGAAAACGTATTTGCACCAGGTAATAGCTGATAATTGTTTCAACTTATTCGCGCAATATATTCAAGAAAATTAAAAGTTAGTGAAGTAATAAATGATAGCAACAACCATCTAATAATGGATAAAATAATTCGTCTTTATAGGTGGGACGAACCTTTCAAAGATAAATTTTTTGGGCACCTACGACAGTCCCGATCCTCGAAAGTATGCCGGCATCAATAGTGGGGAATGTTAATCTCGAGGAACCATCAGAGTTAGAAATATGGGATGCAATTCTATCTCTTAAACGTTGCAAAGCCGCAGGTCCTGATGATTTGCTTCCGTGGGGATAGAATTTCTGGAGCGTTGACTAACCTTTTTTGTACTATATGGAATAAGGAGGCTGTGTCGTTTTCTTGAAATGAGTCAACCACCATTCCTAACTTCAAAAAAATAATCGTAATTCGTGTGATAGCCGTCGTGGTATAAGCTTGGCTCCAGTCGTATCTAGGTTATTTGCTTCAACTTACGCTGTCATAGCGCTTCGCGTGTATCACTTACTAGAAAAGCACTAGCTGGAATCCGGTCAGGACAAGGTTTTATAGATAGTATTTTTACAGCAAAATGTATATCGACGTCCCATATTAGCTGTCTTTCTAGACTTCAAGGGAACATTTGAATCTGTCAAGTGCAATGTTCTATTCGATATTCTGTCGAACAGTGGTGCATAACGAATTTGTAAATATTATATGTGCTCTCTTCACAAACACTTCTGGCTGCTTTAAGGGTCACAACAAGTTAACGCACAACTTGATTACAAACAGTGGTGTTCTTCAAGGCTGTCACTTTCACATTTTTGTTTAATTTTGTAATATATGTTATTAGGAGCTACTCTTCCGTACGTTTAGAATGTAGATGTTGAAGTTCTCCCGGATGGTATATTGGTCGGTCATCACAATGCAAATCATATTACATTATTATTCGAGATTATGCTCAGGCCACCTAGAATAGATTAGCAGTCGTTGTTCCGACTTGCAGCACGAAATTCACACCCTCTAATTGTAAGATTCCTTTACAAGATAACTCACCACTCACTTGGAAGCTTCGGACGCTCACAGGCATTCGACCACCTTTTTTTGAGAAGCATAGCACATGTAAGTTATCAACAATGAATAACCAACGCTGACATCCGTAGGCGTATTTTTGGATCAGCCAACAAGTGCTCCTCAGTATAAAAACAAATAAAACCCCATCAGCTGCATTGACTCGGTCACATTTTGCGTATGCCCTCAATTCGATTGCCCAGTAAAACATTATCTCATTTGGCGCTAGATTAACGTAAGATGGACAGATTTTGACATGACAGAACCAGCTAAAGGCAACTACATCCAAATTGGGTAGTATGGGACCTACTCGCCTTCCAGGATGGGTCCCACGTGCACATCATAATTATTGGTTGGAAATCCTGCGTGATATTGCATCGAGTTGAGCTCACTGGCTAATTTGTTGCAGATTTCTAGTAGAATCATCTACTTAACATTCGTTTCTTACTTGGGCAGAGTTATTTGTGATGTTGTTTTGACTTAAAACTGACTATTCGTTCGCCTCACTTATGAGTGTTAAATATATAAATATATTCATATTAAATAGAACCTCCCCTTCATAAAACTCTCTCCCTTATTAATTTGTGTGCCTAAATTAATATTTTTCATTATTATCACTTATTTTTATATGGTTATGTGCAGTGAAACGTTAGTTACTGACTTTTGTATTGGTGTGCATGATGATGATTTTGATAACCACTTTTGAACCCTTGAAGGAGTGGTGAAGCGTATCAGTCCCTACGCTACACTAATTGATCACAAAATCAATCAAAAGATCATTATCCACATGCCCACCGGACATGTCGTCCAAGGCATTAGAAAGGCTTGAAATATATACAATCACTCATTTTTAACGATATTGAGACGAAAGATAAAAGAATAACTCGCGTTGAAAACGCCTGACCAGATTTCCTCGCCGATTTTTGGCCTTGTTCCTTCATTTTAAAACTGATTGTTTAAAAATGACTTCAGAGCAAGATTTTCCACTCTTTTTTCCGAATTTTCGGGACTTCATTTCTAGTCCCATCTGCACGGTTGACACCATACTGACAGGCAAAAAACATTTTGTGGCAAATGTAGTATCCTCATTCAAGACAGATCTACTAATATTTATTTTAATTCCTAGTGTTTCTTATTGTCTGCCCTAATATCCGGTCTTCATACCTATTCTCTTATACTCAAATGTATACACAAACTTATCCATTTCACACACCCCCTCACAAAACAACCTATATACACATATGTGTACTCTACTGAAGTGATATTTATAGAATAAATATAATGAGGATACCATATTTGCCACAAGTTGATTTTTCTTGTGCGTATGGTGTCAGTCCTGAAGATAGGACTGGAAATTAATTCCCGAAAATTCAAAGTAAAAAAGTGGAAAATCTTGTTCGAAACGTTATTTTCAGACAAGCAGCTGATGAAGGGCTTCAAAATGAAGGGACAAGTGAGAACCCATCAATCAAGGCTAAAAATCGGTGCACCCGGAAATGTAAAGGATTCAAGATTTTACCGATCTACGAGTGCTATCAATTGTCCCGCACAAGAAAATGGCGGCGAAATTCGAAACTAAAAGGACAGCACTGCGAATATAAACTCAACATTTAAGATTTCTTCAAGCAAAATAATGCACTCCGTCATAAGAACGAGGTCAGTATACAAAAGATAGTTTATTAAACTTTTATCCGGCCCATCCCGTCTTAAGGATGCGAAATCTAGCCCTCGATTTTTAAATACATGCAAAAACATAGACACGTTGGAGACATTGACTATCCAACGCTTCGGTTCGCAAACTATGCTTCATAATAGCCCTACACTTGAAGTCTCTTAAGCAGCGGTGCTTAGACGGGTTTGAAAGCGTTCTTCGAAAACTAGAAAAACAACTTTTGAAACCTTATTTATTTATGAGACATGTTATGAAGATGATGAACATATGTATGTCCTTCAATTATTTTAAGTTTAGGAATGAATTTTATAAGCATATTAGAGGTGTTCCAATGGGACAATCACTGTCAGTTACAATAGCTAATATCTCCATGCATTACATGGAGAAAAACCTCTTAGATATAACACCCCCTAATCCAAAATTGTATGTACGATATCTGGATGATATATTAGTTATTTGGAACCATGGGGAGGATCAACTGATAAATTTTCTTAAACAGCAAGTCAGGTGAGCGAACTGAAATTGACAATTGAAAATTACCATTTTTGGAAGTCAATTTAATTAGAAACGGTACAAAACTAGAACGAGATATTTATAGGAAGGATACTTACTCAGGTATCCTTCTTAGTTTCAATTCAAATCATCCATATGGAATGAAAATCGGTACCTTAAAATCGGTGATATTAACAGATACAAAACATAGGGAAATTGAATAAGGAAGAACGCGAGAGATATTCCGTGCTAATAGTTATCCTCTAAAGTAAATTGAAGCAACTATGATGAGCGTAATAAGTAAATTTAATCATGACTGTAAGTACATGAAGTCAAATAAAACAAAAGGTGATCGGAGGGTAATGGTAATACCTGACTCTAAACTAAGTAGGAAAATAAAAATGGTAGCATCAAAATACCCTTACCCTAGGTATTAAACTGCCCAACCAAAAGGAGAAAATAGAACCGTTAGACATATCAGGATTATATTAAATTACATGTAACAACTGTAACCTGATGTATGCGGTTGAAACCATGGGCCAAATTAAGGTAAGATAGATCAGATCTTGCACGTCATACAGTAGAGACAGGACAATTAATTTGGATGGTTGCAGTCACCTATCCATTTGTGGTCGTAATACATCGACTAGATTGATTAGAGAATCCATCGAAATTAAATCGAGAAATGACATGATGAATGAAACAGCCGTAGAAAATCACCAGGTCAAATTTGGAATACAGAATTAAATAACGGTAGGAAGCGAAGGTTCCACGAATCAGAATCAGAGACTCGCTCAAGTAAAAGAATAAGAACATTGGATTGTTATTAACTTACAGAGGTGGGCTGTGTAATTCAATATCTCCTAATTTATTTTTGTAATATCTCATAATTTCATCCTTGATCACTTGTTATCTTATTTTATCTATTATTTCAGGTTCTGTTGGTCGTGTAGCGCCTTTTAACAAACATTTATGTTTGTATGAGGGGGGAAAATAAAACTTTTCTTTGCACTATTACTATTATCTTTCTTTAGCAGGCAATTTTCAAATTTCTTTTATGACCTATTTTTATTTTTATTTTAACTTTCTGTTTATTAAAACAATTTATCTTCATCTGATTTAATTTTTCTAACATTTATTTATTTACTGTGAAACTTATTCACACTGGTATTCACATCTTTTCCCCTCTTCACTGAGATGCCACCCGTAATTACTTCATTCAGGAAAGTAAGCGTAAAAATAGGTTTGGCGTGTACAAAGAGGAAATGATATTTGTCATATAAGTTTCACCTGGGTGACTGATACACGTGCCGCTAATTATATGTAACAGATTATTTCTCGGTCTTAAGCCAACGCACACATGCATACATACAGACGTGGCAAACGCTTATCTAGTGAATCGTCAGATGTAGCTAAATCGCTGTAATTTCACTGGGATAAGTGTACACCTGCAGTAATTGATTACTCATAAAACCAAAACAACCTGGAACACATACGCACAGGCATGGCGTACTCTCATCTAGTGAGTCATCAGAATTTGTTATTTAATAACTGTAGTTTCAATTCGAGGAGTTCACACATGCAGACACATACAAAAACCAATTTGACATACACATACCTGTTGAAAATAGAAACCAGTTATGCTTAAGAGATCTAACAATAAGTATAACTTGGACAGTTTAAGCTAAATTTGCCACTTGAAATATTGATTGTCAAATTATTTGTGTGATGCGCTTTCCATTGAAAAAAACTTCAGAAAGAGGAAATCTAAATATCTGGAATAACCAGGTATACTGTGGATGCAAACATCTTGTGTCGCACCACAAGGAAAAGGTAATTAATCTCTTTCATGTCGTGCAACATGTTCCTTTTAAAACTTTTGAAACCACCGCTTGCTCCTGGTTCCCGCACATTCTCGCCGCTAAAAAGTTCAGCTCAAAAGAAGACTTCTCGCAATGGAACAGAACAGAGAATGTTAATGGCAGCTTGTGACCTACAATGGAGTATGACATGAGGCACTATTTATTCCGAATTGGGCGTCGACCGTAAAAATGGAGAACTGATTCGAGACGCTCATCAAGGCAGCTTATCCACCCATGTAAGTTATCCGATTTAAATTAAAAGTACGGGACTCTCAATAGTAGGATGTGTTTGTAAAACTTACTTTTAGTAAAATAAACATGCGTTGGATTTGGGTTGCCAATTATTCGCTCATCAACATTAGTTTAATTAAATAAGCACGCAGAGCACAACACTACGTTTGCACACATGAGATTGATATGTGCTTCGATAATCGCGAATTGCCTTTCCTGCTGTATCTTATGAAATATGATAGACCAGAGATGCTACAAAATTGTACATATTTTAGATGCAAACTGAAATGCAATTATTCCCAGTATGCTAATTTGCATAACTTTAATGCACATGCAATGAAAGCTAATTCAAATGCAAAATATACAAAAGTCAATTCCGAAAGTAATGTGTCTTTAATAAGTTTCATTGATTTTTAAATTTATATTGCGGGTGAATAAAAGCCGGTTTTTATCTATAGTACAAGCATTCAAGAGTTTAATCACCTCATTTAGATTGCATCTATTTAAGAAATATATGAGTAGACATTAATATATCGAATATTACGTACACCACACAACTCGGTTGTTAAGCAGTCAGAAGAACAAATGAAAATTTCATGTTTTACAATTCACCAAATAAGCATAAACTAACTGTTGAAGCAAACATTTTGCGTAGCTCATGTTATCTGGTGATAAACTCATTTGCGCAATAATCCATCGGTTTTACGTTTAATCTGCTAATTCATAAGTTCTAGTGTCCCAAATTAAAATTTTCCATTTAACATTTAACTTTTTAAAAGCTATGATCTCTGTCGTTTCATAATAGCCATGATCGAAAAAACCAAATAATACCCAGACAATCTATTTGACTATATGGTTTGCAATTGAAAATAAAATTAATACCGAATACAACTAAGATATCCATGACCAACAATTGCCCAATTAAAATTTTGAGAAAAAAACAACATCAAATTTAATAAAACATCTTTGCTTGGTGCAGTTTTGACTGAAATATCCGGTTCCTGATACAGAAAATTTAGAAAAGCAATGGAAGATTATGTTTGATTTCTTATTTAGACTATGCCGCAACAAAGCAGAGGTGGCATATATAATTCAGAAATATATATTTACTTAATATACGTGTTCCTTCGAGTTATTTACAGCGTAAGGAGGATGCCACGACACACCGCTTCTGCAATACATAGTTCTAAATATTCTAATTTGATAAACGCGAAGGCCCACTAAATCCGTCCTAAAATTTTCTTAATCAGTATGGGGAAATTTTCATTGCTTTGTGAAAAGTGTTAATTTTCCTATGACCTTTCATTTAACTATTTAGTAATCTACCAGACCAACTTGCATAGTGCGTTGGGCAGCTACATTATTAGAATATACATTACGCAAATACATTCAAATCGTTTTGCCAAAAATAATGATAAAAAATAAAATAAGCACATACTTTGATAAGAGGAATTGTTGGCTTGAATCGACTTGATAATTGACTGATAACTTCATCCGCCAGTTGTGTATGTTTCATTCGTTTTCGTGTCTTCATGATCCGCACAATGCAGGCCTGAAATAAACAATTACAATAACTAGACACCAGGATATACCTCAAACATGAAAAACAACATGAAGAGCGTGACATGTATAAAATTTGGGAAAATGCGAATTTGAAATTCAAATTAGTCAAAGATAGCATCATGGAAGGTTTATTACATATATCCCCTTGGCTTAGTGTATCTTTTGTATGGAGGTAAAGGTGGCCTCGTTTCTGTGCCTTGTGTAAGTTAATCTTTCAACTTAGGCTATATTGAAACGTTTCGTCTATTTACATTCTTTCACGATAGTCCAGTAATGGAGCTACCTTCATTATTCATACTATATTGCTTCAAATTATAAATTAATTCATTAAATGGCATTCAACGATTTAAAAAAAACCCATTCAGTATTCCGAACGACTACGCATGATGTTTACGCAACGAATAGATTAAAGAATAATGATTATTATAATCAGTTTTTTACTTTCGATAAGCCCGAGAGATACCTATAATTAAAATGCCAACTATGTAAAAAAACAACAACACCATCTTTTCTAAATAAAAGTTAATTCCAAATAATATGAACATGTAAAAAATTAATTGCACCTAATAAGAGGGAAATCGTTAGATTTTTATGAAGTGATCCTTTTTCTGTTTTCGTACTTCATATATTTTCTTTATTCGAAATACTGTGATACTCATTTTCGAGTATCGTATTCAATCGTCGAATCAGACTAAAGCAGTTGATAAATTTCAGTTAATAAGTTTTATGCGTGATTTGGTCTACCTAATTTAAAAATAATAACATCACTTTAAAAAAAACAGTCGTGTGTCGCATATGTATGTGATTAAATGACAGCTATAAATTTACCTTGTTAAAAGAAATAACTCATTATACAGAAAAAGTACACGTAAACGAGTATCGAGATAATTGGAACCAAGTGAATGAATAGTATTAGAATGCTACATAATGGCAAAACAAGGACTACGAAATTGTGCGGAAATGAAGCGCGTAAAAATGTTTCAATGATTGACAAGCGGAGTAATTAAACAAAAAGGACTTCAGTTAGATTATAAATAATATAATTATGAGGAATCTCTATTCAATTGGCTAAAAATTACATTTTGTTCATGTCCAGACTGTAAAGTTGATAAAACGAATAACCGACAAAATGTGACGACCGATGCTTGAAAGTTTCGATCGTGAACGAATAGGAAATGTGCAGCCTACATTCTATTAAAATACAATGTACATGAGACAACAGGAGTAAAACAGCCTCATTTCTGACTTGGATCTTGGTTAGTTAGTTTACTATCTTTCTCTAATTTTGGGTACAGAAGATCGTAACATGTCAATTGTTGGATGTTGTGGTAGCTATGTCATAGGGCTAGTTAGCTAAATGGGATCCACACATTGATTTAATTAACCCTATTTTACCGTTAGGATATTTGTAAATGACTAGTGCACTTGTGAACCAAAACAACAATTTATGAATTCCAGTCTTTGTAAATATTAGCTTATTTCCTATTTTGAAGAACAGGCAAATAATAAAATATGTAAAATTTTATTAAATAAATATCAGGTACAAATGTGAGCTTTGAGTGAATGAATAAAATCTACATCAATATAAATTTAATTAATTATAATGGCAAGATTGTTATTTTATTCAAATTGTCATTAAAATCTACAAAACTGCATAAGATGGCAAATCCAGATCATCCAGTATTTGGACATTGATGAAGAACTTTCCAGAATTGACTCATGCAATATTCACTTAGATATCAACTTTTGTTAAATATCAACTTAATTGTCTTACCTTAATAAATTTCAATTTTGAATTCCTATACTAATGGTAAATCCATATATATATATATATATATATATATATATATACTCTCCTCTTATATACTCTCTTTCTCTTATACTCCATATACTCTCTCTCTCTCTGCTGGAGTATACATGTTTAATCTTTAGCATACATGCATGTACATTAATCTTATGTTTAGCATGTATGTATGTAACTTATGCTTGTAATATGTATGTATGTA
This sequence comes from Eudiplozoon nipponicum, assembly GCA_029291075.1. NCBI lineage: Eukaryota > Metazoa > Platyhelminthes > Monogenea > Mazocraeidea > Diplozoidae > Eudiplozoon > Eudiplozoon nipponicum. The sequence continues at coordinate 33,464 of JAQBSW010001876.1, read as the reverse complement.
TGTATCTATGTATGTATGTATGTATGTATGTATGTATGTATGTATGTATGTATGTATGTATGTATGTCAATTTTCACCATTTTTCGTTTTATTTGTTCATAGATTCCATTATGAACCATATCCTTTCATACGTTCAGGATAAATGCGTTTACATTCTCCATGGCTGTAAATGAGATTATCTAGACTATACAGACGATGTTATTTTATTATTGGACAACTTAGATAATAGGTAAATGATCTATTCCCTGTCGCGCAACATGTTTCTTCTAAAACTTAGATAATACTCTGGCCGCCTTGAATAGATTAGCGGTCGTCTTCCCTTCTTTAGGTATGAAATTCGCACCAACTTCAAATAAACGTCTTTAAGGTTTTCTATATATTGGTAGCAATATTAATAACCCAGGCAATATAAGCGACGGGGTGAATATGCGAATTGCCAAGGCTAGAACAGGTTTCTCCAAAATTCACCATTTTTGGAAAAACGCGTATATCTCAATATACCTTATATGTGGCGCGTACAATTCACCTATGCGTGCAGTTTTGCGATACGCTAATGAAACTTGATATTTGGAATTGAAGATCTAGGATGCTTACAGGAATTCGACCAACATTGTTTAAGCTAATCCCATTAAGGTTATCAACAAAACGTATGAAATGCTGATATCCAAAGATATTTAAATTTCGAAAAAGTGCTTGTCGCCAAGCAACAAATAAAACTTAATCAAATGCGCTTATTCGTTCACGTTTTCCGTGTGCCTTTAATTTTATTTCCCAGTGGAGCCTTCTATAAGTCAGCGGCAGACTGGTGTAAAAACAAATAGACACATTTTGATATGGCAGAAACGGCATAAGCCAACTAAAATCAAATTTGACAGTGTGAGATCTGTTTGTTTATGTGCTTATCATACATCTTCATTGGAAACCCTGCGGGATATGACATACAGTCGAGCTCAGTGGCAACCTTGTTATGGATTTAAAATAGGATCAACTTCTTAACTTTTTTCGCATTTCGACAGAGTTAACTGCGATACAAAGGAAACTGTAATGAAGCTGTACTGCCAATGTTGCCTTGCCTTATGATACACTTGTTAGAAATAGGGTTTTGTGTGTTAACTAAGTAAGTATCTCCATCTGACATTATTATTATTAGTTTGAACGAAATATTTTTCTCATAGATTTGGGTCTGTGAATCATCAGTTAATAAAGTTTTACGTATTGTTCTTTGTGATGATGTATGCAGGCATGTATTGTAACGTTATAAATTTCATATAATTAAACGGCAGGATGGCTCAGTGGTTAGAGCACCAGATTCCGAAGCAGATTTGCCCAGGTTCGAACCCTTTCCGCAGCAAATTCTGGCCAGTTCGTTCACAATAAGGACGAAACCGATCTACTGGATGAATTTCTTTTTCTACACTATACAATTCTTAGTTTATGCTGACAAATGTATGCACATAATGGGTCAGATTTTTATATCAAGAGTGCAACCTTGATTATAGTAATTATAAATTTCAGATGGAAAGCATGTAACATATGTTTAATTTTTCGCTTTTAATTATTAAAATCTAATTCACGTTCGGCGCTAGGTTTCTGAGATTGCTGAATTTCCGCATAGTAATATTTTATTTATTTAGGAATCCCTATTATATACTCAAGAACTATTTGAAGAAATATTGCATATAATGGTGAAAAATGATGTTTTCAATACAGTGATGCCCGTGAATCAAAATCAGAAGCGATATCGAAAACTAAGCGATACAACAATCGCTTGACGTGAACTGAATAAATAAGATCTATACGAAGAGTGTAATAATGTATCAAGGTATTAAGAAAAATAAGATTGGATAATGAATTATAACTCACCTTGATGATGAATTGCCGATCTGATTCCACATTTCCTATGGTCTGTTCCGTCTCCTGTTTAACTTCATTTTTTAATGGAACATTTAGATTGACTCTGAACTTTTTGCTGAATAGAACAATTTCAATGTGTCCAGACAAATAACAGCAAAAATTAGACAATTTAAACAAAAATAAGATTGTGATGGAAGGAGGAGATAGACATATGGCAGTATGTAGTAAAATACAAGCATCACAATAAAAAGTCAACTGCGAGTGCAATTATCAGCAAACTACCTTTAAAAATAACGTGAAAAAATTGACAACGAAATAATCAGTATGTGTTGTTCAATACCTCATCACGTTAGACATAATCCCTTTAGCTCTTTAGCAAGTTATCAATAAATGAAAATCTTAAACATTATTAGGTGCAGCATAGATATGATATCGTTAATTAAGTACATTGACATCAATACATACACGATTCGACCACCTGAATTGCGGCTCTAGGGTCAATACGTTATGAAAATTTTCTCAATTTGAACAATTATTCTGTATATCCCGCGCATTCCCAGATTCCTACATGACGATCTGTAGGCATTAGCCAGTACCATCAACGTTATAAACCTCGCCGGGTAAAAAGGATACAGATACATCTATTTTGAAAGCAAACTATGATCCAGGAGATTCGATTGAAGAATATCATCATTCTTCCTGCTGATATCCTAGAGAAGGACAGGTGACACAATTTCATTAATATTGGAGCATAATTCTCGCCAATATAAAAAATAGTGAACTGAGAGTTTCATCTATTTAACATCCGGTGATCCTGTAAATAAGCCTTGCTTTAGCTTACATATAAGCACAAGCCCTACGAAAGCCCACTGAAAGTTTACCACGAAAAAGCTTTGGTTTCATGTTTGAGCATAGGGCATTCTGAAAAAAGATTTTCATAATTCTAATAATTGAACTTGCATCATTGTTGTAGAAATATAAATAAAATTGCACCTGAAAAGATGAGGAAAAACTTGGAGGCTAATGTCTCTGTTGGGCATAAAGGTATTCTCATACGCTATCCAGCGGACTCATAAACGTCCTCAATTTCAACCAAATTTCGGATTTAGTTTCCTAATTCGTGATTATGATAGAGTTTGGCACCTAACTACTAACATACCTCTTAGCAAGCAACACATCGTTTCACTCAATGTTTCTGCAGATATGATTATCTACCTTGATAACTTTAGCGAGTGATGTAGATGCAGATACGAATCCAAAAGCAACAATGTAGGGGAAAATTCCGATTCACTCCCGAAAATGATGTCAATACTTGTTGTAAGATGAAATAAAATTAATAAGAATTGTTCGTTCAAGATACGAAACCAAACAAAACATTACTTAGAAGACGTTTTCATTAATCAAGCTCTACACGAATAAACAGAAATACGAAAAATAAGAAATCGGAGTGAATGTAATTATTTGTAGAAGAGACCACACAGGACAGATTACACTCCGCAAAAATATAAATGCTTCGGATTTATCCACTACAATTTCTCCGTCGTTTTTAAAAGCGAAAACTGAAGCATACACATAAATTACAAAAGCGAATTTAAAATATTGTCGGATAGCAACAAGCACAGATCAAAATGTAGTAACGAAACAAAATCGTTGAAAGACAATCTGTAAAATACCTTTCCTTTGGAAGGAGACGATGATTCACAAGAATGTTTGGCTGGCCTACATTATATTATGTTAACAGCGGTCAATGTTCACATTCCCAGTTACGAACTTAAAAGAGAAAATATTAATTCGTAGATGCCACAATGTGCTCTCATACTTAATAAACGACCAATATAACAATCTCTAACATATCTCTAAACTAATCACAACCCGATGATGCAGAATGAATAGTGGATCATAGCTAAAATTAGGTGATAATACTTTTGTGGGAATTTAACTTTTCCGTGAATAACAACAGCTAGGGTGTAGAAAACAACATGAACAACATAAACTGTATTACATCAGCATTGTATACTGATGCTTCTCATGGATCTTTCTATCTTTTAGCCCATTGTACAGCAGATTGAAAAACAAACTGAATACGGTTACTAACATGTTGTTTATACACAACTATAATTCAAACAAATGCGACAGGGTGGCTCAGTGGTTAGAGAACCAGATTCCGTGCCCAGGTTTGAGCCCTGTCCGCGGCAAATTCCCAATAAGAATGAAACCGGTCTACTGGATGAATTGCCTTTTCTGCACTATACAATTCTTAGTTTATACTGAAATATGTAAGTAATTAATGGGTCAGGTGCTTATATCAAGACCGCAACCTTGATTATAATAAATTTATAAGAAATTTGACTTCCAGGCTTGCGTAGCCACTCAAAACAAAATAGTGTCTATTTAATTAAAATGTTAAATCAAACAAAGCGTATTAAAAATATCGTTTCGATTATAATTTATACTAAAAACGTAGAAAACTTAAATTGTGAATAAACAAAACTAAATTATTTAATTTCGACAACAAATAAGCTAAATACTCTGTCTTCCTTCTAGATCTCTGTTTATGTACAAATGTATTTTATTTTTATCATTTAGATCAAACTTGAGAATTGTAAATAAAAACAAATTCATTTTATAACCAGCCACACAACATAGTAAAATAAATTCATTTGCGCAAAATTCTGTATTTAGACTGCTTGTTCCTCGTCAGAGTACGATGGTTAATGCGCATCTAACTGGTAGTAAGTTTACTATTTTGTGCACTTGGATAATTTATTCATTTTGAGTCAGGAAATGAATTTTTATCATCAATTGCATAATAATAGAATTGTTTACAAAAGCTTACTTTTTGTATTCTTTGTACAGAGCAAGGCAACAGTTTGGCGTCAGATTAAATTCACCACCATTACCACCAGCCAAAGTGGCGGCTGGTAAGGAGCTCTCCGGCTGACTTGATGCTGGTACCGACTCTTGTACAGGCAAGACAGTGCCACTTGATCCAATTGGAGTTGCATCATTAGAAGTTGTCATAATTTCTGTATTTGCGGAAGCACCGGATTCCCCAATGGAAGCGGATTGCCCATAACTCTGCCTACCTTGTGTTTGTGACCATGACTAAAAAACAAATAGGTTTACTTTGCTTTATTTAACTATGATGGGCAACATAAGCTTAATTTTACCTCGATGTTTACTTCTCAGTCATGATTACACATTTGATATGCTAATCAAACTGTGGAGAATTAAAATTTAGTTTTCATTTTCTTGGGTGGTAAGCCTACAAAGGCTGACGAGCACCATTTTACAAGAGCACCTGGCAGGAAGGTAAACGCCTTCGAAATTCTACTGCGAGCAAATCTACATCGTACAGTTCAGGAAGAAACTTCTTTATACAACACTTAGATACTGTTTGTGGCGGAGAACTAATATATATATATATTTTATATATATATATATGCTATATATAATACAATTGTTTATTATTTGTTGCTAACCTAGTAATATGGCCAGAATGATAACCGAGGAACAGCGCTGAACGGAGTATAATTTCGTGTACATTCGTTTCGTGTTTACTGGCGACTCATCATTAGGAGCCGGTATTACGCTTGTACCCACTGCATATTTGGGTGAGGAATATACCGCCCTATTTTCCAACATTCCTCACCCGAAATATATAATGGTAAAGGACGTGATACCGCCCTCTACTGATGAGAAGCCAGTAAGGACGAAACCGATGTGCACGAGAATATACTTTCCACTCATGCTGCCTTTAGTTTATCCTTCTGGTCATATTTGAATTAATTACTAGGTACGCAACACCTAATAGAAGACTACGACACTTATTTGAATTTACAGTGCAGGATGTCAATTTTTTTAAATGCCCACAAAATTCTAAAGAAGGAACATATAAAAAATAATTAGTGTAATATTTATCATGGCATGCTGACTAATTATACTTTGATTTAGTCTTAAAACACCTGGTTAAAATGAAAACATTTTTAGTAAAAATTATGCATTTCCAGGTCTGTTTAATTAATCAAGAAGAAAACGTGAATTTCTGACAACTAAAGTTTACTAAATAACAGCATCAAAACATTCCCACGCACGTAATGCAAAAAATGGACAAATCACAGCCACAAAATAGAAAAATGTCAATAGCCTCCAAATAAGATCAAATGGTCTCAACGGCCAAATACGACAAAACACCATTATATACGCTAAATTGTCTAAAGAAAATATTTAATCGTTTAACAGATATAGTATCGTGATGTAGTCATGTGTGATCGTATTGACGCATGTGTTTCGCGCATACAGGATATTTCTCGATGGGAACTGGCATTATACCAAAAACCCACTATATAAGTGGTCAAATAATGCAGGACAAATGGAAACGTAAATTCAAATAGAATTATGTATATCAGAGTAATATGGGAGTAATAAACACATTTTTAAATAAATTCATTCGCGTATTATATAGAACCCGATAATTGTATCATAGTCTAGCCAATATCTAAATCAAGTAATAATCATTATCTTAATCCTAAACAACATAAATAAGAAATAAATGGATGCATTTCTGCAACAACCTTTTTACAATAGAAGAAAAGTTAATGATTAAAGATGGAGGTGACCTAACGTAGATGGAAATACCTACGTATACAAGCCAAAGAAGCAAATTAACAAAATCATCATACAACACAGCCTAGAAAAGGGACATTCAAGAAAAGGAGCCGTCGACAATACAGCATGAGATACAAAATTAGCGTGGAAACCGCCACATTATTTTATAGGCCATAACAGTTCTATATTTTCGATTAAGAGAAATATTATGTGATTAATTTTAAGTTTGTATAGTTTTCAAAACATTGAAGCAAAACAAATTGATCCATCATCCTATACCAGACTTGTCCTTATAGTCTGACTTCTACAATGTAAGCTCAATCATTTACGCAGTCAGTAAAGTGGGCTCAATCTAGCTATAATAACTACGCAAATCGCATTCACAAGTCGCGAGTAAATAACTAGATTCAGCTTGTTCGCAAGGTCTAACGCGTAGTAGTCAACGCCTGCTGAACCACCATAAATGACTCCATAAACCAAGAAACCGACTCGTCTTCCTAGTGTATCATTTATATTTCAGTACCACTTTCGTCTATCCAATCCGGAAAAATGACTTCCTCGGTACCAATGAATAATAAAAAACCCGGTGACGACTCTGATAATAGGATTTAAAGACTCGTACAAAAATTGCTTTAAGAAACAAAAATTAATCAAAACAAAACGGTTTGTTAGTCCCCGCATAAAAAAATTATGGATATGATCGTTAATCATCCGTTTGACTTCAATTCGGTAACAACACACCTAGACAACACAGTCTTCCACAATTCATGTTCACCCAGTCTCAATAAAGAAGAAAAGACTCATAAACGACTTTAACAATAAGAATCAGGGGCTCATACAATTTATTTTAAATCACAAATCAACCCAAGCAAAGCGGGTTATTAAATACTGTTTGTTGCGAAGAACTAATATATATATGCAAGTATGTATTAGGTGTTGCGAACCTAGTAACAAATTAGTTCAGTTGTGACCAGAAGGATAAACCAAAGGCAGCATGAAAAGGAAAGTATAATCTCATGCACATTCGTTTCGTGCTTACTGGCGACTCATCAGTAGGAGCCGGTATCACGCCCTTTAACCACTATATATTTGGTCAAAGAATGTGGAATAATAGGACGGTACAAAGCGGGTTATTCCTTGCCGCATAAAAAAATTACAACAAGGATAGAGAATCAGCAACACGATTTCAATTAGGCAACGATGCACTTAGGCCACGCATACTTCAGTAATTCACGTTCACATAACGCGAAAAAATAATTAAACTTATCGTGTTCAAAGAAACCAAGTACGCTCCTGTTTTTCTACACCGCGAAATAGCCACCTCATGCCTTGGCCTCCATAGAATCAACCGATGTCGCCTCGGTCTCATTCACCAACGTAAAGAAGAGTAGATCCACGTTAGTGGTCAACGCATCTTAAAAACATCAAAAATTATTCCATCATACTACATACCAACTCGTGTTAACTATTTGTTTTTAATACTCCAGGTCTATTCCCGACTTAACAATCCGGTTAGAAAAAATACCTCAGTCACAATAAAGAAGTGAAAATCGAATCATTTTTTGATAATATAATTTAGAGACGATAATACAAACTTGTTCTTAATAACATAATTAAATCAACTCAAAGATACACGGGTTATTTGCTCCTGTATAAACCAATTACGCGGAAGATCGGTAATCAGCTGCCAGACTACAATTCAGTAACGATGCAGCTAGGCCTCACAGGCTTCTGCAAATCACATCAATATTTCATTAAATCTGCAATTCAAGTTACATGCCCCGAACAAATGCGTATTCGTCACGTTGGAAGACCTCTAACGCACTTGGTTTTCTGCAGTGCGTGATGCCGACTTATGCTTTGGCCTTTGTAGCATTAACCGAACACGCCTCCATTTCATTAACCAACGTTAGGCAGAATAGATCTGGGTCTTCCCTCACTGTGGTCGTCATTGCCTGTTAAACCGCCACAAGAAGCTCCATTAACATGTAGCTGCCGCTTGCCCATAGTCTGTCTTCTATACTATAGGCTCATTCTCGCCTAATCAATCTGGCTAGAAGGAATACCCCAGTAGCAACGAAGCAGGCATGACAATCGCGCCATGTTTTGATAATAAGATTTAGAGACTTATACAACAATTGTTTAAAAATTATAAATCCACTTGAAGCAGAAAAGGTCATTATTTTGCATATACACAAGTTTCACAGAAGGTGAATAATCAGCTTTCCGACTCCATAGCATTAACCGATGTCGCCTTGATTTCATTCACCAAAATAAACCAGAATAGATCACGCCTGAGCCCCCATTACCATGTATTGATGATAGGACTTAAAATATATTCGAACAAGATGAATCCAGTCATTTGTTTGTGATTTAGTCTATAAATACTCTTATCAAAGCATAGCTCTTTTTAAATGTGGGACTGGATTATTTGTTGTAGCCGGATTCATTAGACAATAATGGGCCTACAGTATAGAATACAGACTATGGTCACGTGTCGGCTATTTGATAATGGAGCGACATGTTATGGGTCAACAGATGTTGAACACTACAATTTTGGTCTAGCCGGGATCTATTCAACTTTACGTTGGTGAATGAAATTGACGCGACATAAGTTATTGATGTGGAGGCCACTACACAGTGAAGAAAACGAAGATCGCGTTCTACACCTTCGAACAAAATGAATCCAGTCAATAGTTAGTTATATGCATACATGAACTCCAGAAGGCTGTGGCCTTGGCGCATCGTTGCCATACTGAATTATGACAACTGACTACTGACCTTCCCCTTTTATTTGTTTATGCTGGGAACTAATAATATGTGCGTCTTTAACTTTAATATTATGTTAAACAATTTTTAAATGGTCTCTAAATCCTGTTAGCCGACAGCGTGTCTTTGTTCTTCATTGGTATTGAGACAGTCGTTCTAACTGGATTAACAACATTAAAATGAGACTGCAATGTTAAAGATAGACTGTGAGGACGGATGAGCTATAGAATGAGACAACAACTTGTGACAGTTCGACAGATATTGACCACTAGAAATAGCATTCCTGATTCCTTCACTGCGCATTTATTGGGCTCGACAGAGCACTAGCCGATGTCGTCTCAGGTGCAGTTACCAAAATAACGCGGAACAACACGATGTGGGAGCGGCCTCACCGACAGTTCCCTGGCGCGATCACCACTGTCATGATCAAGGCCTGTTGAAACACCATAATATGTGCATCATATATGGCGACAAAATTAACGGTAACCTGAAAGTAAAATACTAATAACAGGTGCAATGCGAACTTATAAGCTAATCAGCGGAGCAGTTTTAATCAACTTAACGTGTGCAGAGAGAGGAAATAAAATTCACTCACAAGAGCACATTTTCTACAGGTACCGTATATACTCAATAAACAGTATCAAATCTAATTTTGGGAATAGGATAAAAAACGGCAGTTTGGTGCAGACAAAATGGAAAGTGCCTTTACTGATCCACTACATTGAAATTAAAGTGTCAAAATCGAATATACCATTGTTTAGATGAAGTTTATATAGATGCATATGTATACAATCATAAAAATATATTTTATTCGGTTTATGAGACTTACGGAACTAGATTCGCCTGATGGCTGTAAATTTAAAACTCGAGCCTTCAGAAGAACCTGTAGAACTTGGGTAAGTGTAGACATGTCAATATTGGTTTGGGCCTGAATTTGCGAGACTAGATAACAGAGTGATTTATTAAACAGCATCAGCACCGACATCATATACATTGACACCTGGAAGGAAAACGAATGTAAAGCAGAAAATGGGAGACTCCGTCACTAATTAAGAAGTTATGTTTAAGCTCGAAATGGTAAACCATTGAAAATGATAACACTAATAATCGTTCCGTCGTCTTGGAGATTAAAGCGACTGATTAATAAGCTGAATATCACAGTACTTTACTGCGGCTGACTCCTTTTGGAGGATAAGCCGGCTCCATTGATTTCATGGAGTTTCTTGGGAATTTGGTACAAGTGGTGTCCCCGCACCACTCGGCTTTTTGATCGAGGACGCACCTCTAGCCTTTGCACATCCAAGCGCGGTCTGCAAGGCAGCAGTAAGTTGCATGGTTGCCGTTGGCTGTTGAGAGCTCATTCGCCATTCGGAAGTACGGGGTACTGTCCAGGAGTCCATGTAATCCTGTGGCTGTTGAACCCTTTTGTGGCGGGGAACACACGCTGAGTCATGGTGCCGTTGTCGGGCTCATGTGGTATTTTATAGGAGATCCGATTGCCGGTCGGAAATCCACCACGCCCTGGTGACACCACCGCCATAGCCCCGTTAGCCCATGTACGATCGGCCATCGAGACATGGTTGACACCGTCGTACCACGTTGAGAAGGGGATGGACTTTACGACGGTGAATATCACAGGATCGAGCTTCACTGACATTCTTAGCTACACATGGAAAGTTTCCTGATAAGGACGAGGTTATGGTCCAATGAATGGTACCTCTGGAACAAAGATATTGTGAAGAATAAGTTTATTCATTTGTTTGAGTTTCTTATGAAAATAACCTGGCGAGTCTAATTTACACAGCCTCTAATTTTTTTTGTAGTAGAAGCCAGTTAAATCTGACGATGCTCAACGTTATTCATTATGCCGCCCTGCACAAGTTCGGTGGAAAGCACGAAGGAAATTGATTTATTACATTGCATCCTTAGAACCGGAACCCTATCGCCGCAAAGTGCATACCGTTATTGGTCCACGAATTGTACTGTGAAAACGCCCTGATTCTATAATCATATTTTCCAAGGCTCTGCTTAAGTCCATTACGTTGGAAAGTGATCTCGATAATGTAGGTATGCTTTTCAATCTTGGAATCATTAAGATATATGACTCCAAAAGTCTATCTAGCAAGCTAATGTTTTAAAAATGTGGCGTTTCACTTGTAAATTTGGATAGAAAAATAATCTCTAAGTAAGTTCATATAGGTCTGCGCTTGAAGTAGTTAAATTTGATTGATAGGGAAATTTTTAAAAATTATTACAGACAAAGGGTAATTGTTTACGTTAATATAACATTAAGTTATATAAACAGCACAGGGCGCATCAATGCTTCTCTCACCTGGAAGGTGTATTTACTTTTTGTGTAATTTGTAACCACTTCACCGCGCGACAATTGGTAACACCAGCTTAATTTCCGCCCAGTGTGATGATCCTGATAGAAATTGTTAAAGATGTTGTAGCAGTGCTCCAACTGTTTGCGAAATATAACGAATAAAAAAATGTTTTCAACAATAATTGGTTAGTGATAGAAATTCTTTAAATTAAGTTTGCGAGCTTCAGATAAACACAAATCTCATTGTATTAAACAAGCCGCGCAACTTTGAAAGAAAATACAGACTCAATTAAATAAAGCGTATTCTATGAATTAATTATTTAATAGAAATAGCGATTTAAGTCAACAAAACATAATCATTTGTTTGCTTTTAAAAATTCCTCCTAATCCACTCAAGGACCAAATGTAGCAAATAATTATATAAAAAGCGCATAATGAGATACTGGATCCGCTCACATGCTAAGGAGGTAAGTTCGGCGCTTTTTGTCTTTCTACAAATTCTCTTATATCATTCAAGACAAGTATATAATTAATAATATTAGTGCGGCAGGATGGCTCAGTGGTTAGAGCACCAGATTCCGAAGCAGACGTGCCCAGGTTCGAGTCCTGTCCGCGGCAAATTCTGGCCAGTACATGATGAGCTCCCAATAAGGACGAAACCGGTATACTGGATGAATTCTTAGTTTATACTGGCATATGTAAGTAATTAATGGGTCAGGTGTTTATATCAAGACGGCAACCTTGATTATAATAATTCAAGACAAGTGTTTCAACAGCAAATAACTGATTTATAGTGCATGTGATTAAAAATTATCTATTGACACACAAGGATTCACACAGTGGATTCTGCCGTATTATAGAACGAAAACATGATGCTCAGTTCATGGGCACACATTGTCACGGTCGATCGATTTAACTATATAAAACCAGTAATATTTCTAATGTACACTAGTTGATAGTGTTTAACAGCATTAAAAAAATACCACAACAGATTAGCATGTTTATCTTTATAGGTTGAGGGATCAAAACACAGTACTGGAGAACAAAGCTGGACCAATTTTACTGAAGTGGCACTAAATTATTTCATTAGTGCTTGAGCTCATTTTACTTATTTTTAGAAATATCGTTTATAAGTTGATTTCCTTTAATAGCAAGTCTAGAATAAATAAAACATAAATTACTGAACTGTTTTTCAAGACTACCCCATATGCCGTGCCTATCAAGGATTGTTCAAAGTTCATTTTAACGCGTATGACATTCCAATAATTTCGAAAATCCTTTAGCCATAACTTTTTTTGTCTGACAACCGGCTGTCTAATTATAATAAAACCGTTATAGTATATTAATTTATTTTGATAGCGTATGCTATTTATACTATACTGACAAAAGATATATATTTAAAATAAAATTCAGTATAATTAATCGAGGTGGCATGGTGTTTGTTTTATAATGGCAAATCGGGATTGGCTAGTTGGAATTTTAGGTCGAAAACGACGCAAAAGAAATTCTGACCAAGGGAAAGACATACTAAAAAGCTTAAGCTAATATGCAACGAAAAATTGGTGCTTGAGTTGTGTAGCGAGAGTCTGATCCAAATACCCGGCTTGAAATACCAGTCACAGAAATCCTAAAAACTACTGATAAGTCCCCAACAATAATGAAACCGGTCTAGTAGATGAATGTGTTTTCTCTCTTATGCATTTTTCAGTTGATACCAACAATAATAATATAATCAAAAATTCTTATCATAGGTTTATATATTTGCGTATACAATTTAAGCCATTCCTCTAAAAAAAATTGTATGCTATATATGAATTTTGGTAAAAATGAAGTTACCTTGATTAGCAAGAACGCACATGTCTAAGAAAAACATGATTATGTATATAAAGTTTGCAAACTTGACAAAAGCACCAATTCTTAGCCAGACACACATCAAAACAATCAGCAGTAAGAAACAAATGAAGCAAGCAACTTGAAGGAATTGCATTGATGCGCACCTGGAATAATTGTAATTACCTGATCTGCGTTTTGACTAACGCAGCATTTGTTTCGTGAAATGCAACTGATGAAGGCCTACGGTAAGCAAGGCCGAAATATTTTGATGAAAGAAAATTACTGGAACAATTAAAGCTGCGTTAGTCAAAACGCAGATCAGGTAAGAAGCAAGCAACTGATGAAGGCCTACGGTAAGTTAGGCCGAAATATATTGTCAAAAGAAAATTACTGGAACAATGAAAGCTGCGTTAGTCAAAACGCAGATCAGGTAATTTCAATTAATCCAGGTTCGCAACAAATAACTTCCTTCAAGAAGCAGTAAAAAAGGTTTTACCCATGGTCATTAACAGAAGACTATAACAAACGCTGTAAAAAGGATAAAAAAAAGTTAATGCATATCATGTTTTTTAAGGCAAAGATGCGACTCTAATCAGTCAGGAACAATTTTTGTGAGACATAGATTTGAAGCATATTGATTACTTAATTTAATTTTAGAAACTGTCCTCTTATTTAAACTTTTATATAGAATTTAATTTAATTTTGTAATTATATGTTACTTTTTTAAGTAGAAACCCTTCTAAACATTCTTCCATGATCGTCATTTATTTTAGATTCCTATTTAAATATAGCCTATTATTTACACACTCTTCACTATTTACTCTGGCAGGATTTTGTGGCTGATGTAATTGCATTGCCTTTCTTTTTCCATTGATGTGACCCTTAAATACTTCGTTTTAAAGAAGAAGAATACAAAATTAGTCTAACTTGTGCAAATGAGAATAGAAACTACTTCCAGCATTTACACTTAGATGAACGTACACGTACATTTAACCATATTATACTGAATGCCTAACAGTAAAACACACACACACACACACATATATATATATATATATATATATATATATTAATTAGAAACTATCAATATATATATATATATATATATATATATATATATATATATATATATGCGTGTTTGTGTGTGTGGCACAAGTATGTCTAGTGACATTGCAGTAATTGTTATGAGATCATTGTTATTTCACTTGGACAAGTGTGCATATGCAGGAAATTATATTGATTTGAATTATTTACGGTTATAGACCCATAAACGCACATATGACACACGCGCATCTAGTGGTAGGTCAGTGATTGCTATGAGACATGCCAGTAAGCTACAATAACTCCGTTTAAACGAATTATAGCAATTTCTTTATTACTTGTTAATTTCATGGTGTCATGAGCTTACCGCTGACAAAGGGACACGGAAGAACGTCAAGAAATGTCTTGGATAGAGATGTTGGCAAAGAGCGTAAAGAGCTTGTTTAGAAAGTGACCATGTAATTGATTAAAACCCCGTCATTCAGAAACTTACTTTTATAAGAGTGATAAATTTTATCGCGGTTCTAATTTTTCCGACTCTTACAAAGATGAAAATTATAGGAGAATTATGCTAGCGCCTCAAAACCAAAGTTTGCATGTTGGCGTGGCTTGTCATCATTAATAGACATACCATCTGAATGAATTAACATACCCATTCAACACTATACATCCTCGACATAAATTATCTACCTAGTATTCCTTCACAGCCCACGCATAACAAGGACATATATTTTAAGGCTATAACACTTGAAATAATCTATTTATATATGACGATATATTATTGTTTACGAACATGATGTTGAACGTCTACAATTAATTAACTTTTAACGAATTTCTACGTAGCTAACTGAGTGGGCGTCTTTATTTAAAAACTATAGCCACGCATTCAACCACAAGCGCAACGTAATCTCAGGATTGCTACGTGATAGCACATGCTATTATTGAATGCTGATAGCTGATTTTTTTTCAAATTTCAACACACGCGCACACGCATCCATGAATTTACATGAGAATACAAACACACACACGCACACACGAGAAAACTCAAACTACACAAATATCGAGTCCGTTTGCAGTGATTTATTAGGTAAGCACATTTATTACATGTCGTATTAGAAGGCGCATAAAAAGTGATGGCAAAATTTAAAAGATAATGTTCTTTCTCAGATCACACAGTTACACTATTATCTTGCGTAAAGCATCGTTGTGATGAAATTCTACAGAATGAAAGCTAAATGACAGAACAACATCGTCCTAATAAAAGATACTTTTAGTTGCGCAGCGTTGTCATCGTTGAAGTTGTTTACGCAGTTGGGGGACAATTGATGTCTTAAAATTTCCAGGTTCACAGTTTGCCTTTTCCTTGATAGTTTCCATTGATCCCGTCACGCTTAAGCCGTCCATAAGTGTACTGTCTACCGAAACGTTTTGCCGAGTTTTTACGACGTTTCTGAACGTACTTTTTCATTTCATACTCAGGACATTAACACAATACTCGCAAAAAACTTGTAGCAATTTTTGAATGAGTATTGTGTTAATGTTCTGATGATGGAACGAAAAAGGACGTCCCGAAACGTTCTGAAAAATTCAGTAAAACTTGATACTACAACATTTTCAGTGGACAGCTTAAGAGTGACGGGACTAGTGAGAACCAATCAATCATAAAAAAAACAAGCGGTAAACCTGTAAATATAGGCGAATAACTATGAGAAACAGTTTACAGCAATTGTGTACGCTGAATGCGAAAACCATATCGCTTATTCCTAATGTGTATGAAGGACTTGTATTCAGTTTACTTTCTATTAAATGATCTCTCATTGAACGCAAATGATAACCATTTTTTCGACGATTCCGGATTTGAGGCACCAGTAGTCAGTCTCTTGCAGAAGCATAAACTTGCCAACTATGTCCCCGAGCCCTGTAGCTCAGTGGCTGCAAACACTGGTCTAGTAAATCAGGGGGTCATGAGTTCGATTCTCATCTGGTGCAAGAACTGGCTTGTGCAGCATTTTAAAGTGCGGCAGGATAGCTCAGTGGTTAGAGCACCAGATTCCGAAGCAGACGTGCCCAGGTTCGTATCCTGTCCGCGGGAAATTCTGGCCAGTACTTGATGAGTTCCCAATAAGGACGAAACCGGTCTACTGGATGAATTGCCTTTTCTACACTATACAATTCTTAGTTTATACGTTGGTGAGTTTTGTACATTAACGATTAATCTAAGTGGATTCCCCTGTTTATGAATCTTCACTAGACCATAAACTCTCGGAGGGACTGTGTCACGTTGTATTAATGAATTCCCAAGTCCTGGTTCTAATTCCTTCGACTCAATCATTCTATTAATTATATTCTTAACTTGTCCTTGTAACTTATCAGATGGATCTTTATTTATTTTATTATAAACCTCGAAATTATTTAATTGTTCATACACTTTCAATTCATAATCTGACCGGTTCATAAGTACCGTTGCACCACCTTTATCCGCCTTAAGGCATATTACTTTATTGGATAATAATTCTGCTCTTAAGCGTTTTAGATCATAACTCTGCTTGCATCTCACCTCTTTATGCTCTAACACCGCTTTGGACACATCCAATTCAAACCTAGTCTTATCTTTGTCTGGGAGAAACTGGGCAATCTTTACTGTTTCTGTTATTAACTCATTTCTAGGTACGTAATCAATAGGGATCGCAGTATTAAGTCCAAGATTAAGAATTTGTTTTTGGTCTTCCTTGAGATCCATTTTCGATAAATTAACTAAACGTTTGGACATGGCCCCATCAATTCTCTTATTTCTTAAAGGGAAATTAATTCCCAATTTTGCTAGTTTTTTTTCACGCCTTTGTCTAATTATTAAAATTTCATTATCCCTCGTTTTGTCTGTGAAATCTTCAATGTGTTTGAAATCCAACATACGTAATCTCGCGAGTAATATGGATCTTATTTTTGTCTTCTCTCTAATCAGTTCAAATTTACGTTTGTTTAGTTTATTAATCGATATTTTTATTAAATGTAAACAAAGCTCATGCTTAAGAGTATTTCCTACTTTATCCAAAATGAAATAGACTGGGAAGGATGTAAACGCATCGCGTTATGCAACCGCAACAGATTAAGTAGACTAATTAGAGAGTCAATTGAAATAAAATCAGGAAAAGGTGTAATGAATGTAACATCGGTAGATAAATCATTGGGCCCAATATTTAATGAAGCATTTTCTACGGTCAGAAAACGGGAGGCTGCGGAATCTGAATTAAGTGGGAACCTAAGTAAAAAACCTCGCTTATAGAGAACTGATTGCGAATGAACTGTACCAATATCAATTCCTATATACTTATCTTTCTCAATAAAAAAATGTTCCAGAAGAGGGTATACAGATTTAGCAAGGGTTAGTAGATAGGACATTAGATTAGAGACATTTGACTCACACTGTTGCTTATATTTTATATATTTATGTAAGGTGGGAATATCTTAATAAATGAATAATACGTTAGTCCTAGATAATATATTCATGGTTAACAGCTATCAAGTATCCTTTTAAGAGGAACTCAATATGTGATAGATAGACAGATATATAGATAGGCCCATCGGTAGATAGATAGGTTTATACTATATACATTATATATATATATATATATATATATATATATATATATATATATATACGGACATTAATCATTTTATACATTACCATTAAAATTAAATATTTATTTAAGATGTTTAACTCACACTGTTGCTTATATTTATATATATGTTTTTATACATATTTATATGTATTTTATATATTTATATAAGGTGTGAATAAATAAACATACAATTTGATTAATTGGTCAGCAAACAGCAAGAAAAGAGAAAAATAATAATTTATTAGAAATATGCAAACGTATTGATATGTTTGTTTATTTGTACACACATTTATATTAACACCGTTCGTATACTAACATGTTTTGTTTTGTCTTTTAGCATGTATATCTGCATTATATGATGAATAAAGCCTAATATTTTAGGCAACTCTTTCTTCTGATTTGTCTAATCATTCTGCCCGATTGCTGTGCTTGTTACTTTGATTCAGAACAATTTATTCATCATATAACCCAATCATGGAACGCCTTATTCGACCTGAAAGATTGGATGTTGAACCTAGTGCACCAGATGCAGCAAAACAATGGAATCATTGGTATCGTACATTCTGTGGCCTCCTGAAAGCGGTCGAATCCATGAATCCGGATAAATTGGACACTCTTATTTCCTACGTCTCTCCTAACGTATATGAACACATCGTTGATTGTGATACTTATGATCATGCTATCAAAACTCTAATGAATCTCTATGTCAGACCGAAAAATGAAGTCTTTGTTCGTCATATACTCGCGACTACTAAACAAGAAAATGGACAAACATTGGATCAATTTGTTCAGATTCTGAAATCGTTAGCTAGGGAGTGCAATTTCAAACCAACTACGGCCGAGGAAAATCGAGACGATGCTCTGCGCGATACCTTCATTAATGGAATCCAGTCCAATTCAATCAGACAACGTCTCTTAGAACACAACTCACTTAATTTTCAAGCGGCTTTTGATCAAGCACGTGGTCTCGAAATGGCGGAAAAGCAATCATTATCATATCAAAACTGTTTGAATTCTGCACACACTGCAACAGTTCAGCCACTCTGTCCTTCATCAACCTCCGATAAATCTACAGATAATCTTGTTGCTGCTGTTAAACAAAAATGTGACTTTTGTGGGTACGATTATCATTTAAGATGGAAATGTCCGGCCAGAAACGCCTTCTGTAAAAGTTGTGGAAACAAAGGACATTTTCAAAAGGTATGTCGCTCTAAGAATCACCGCCCAGTGGTTTCGACGCTTCATCCTACCATATCTGCAACTGTATTAGCAGCTGCTCCAGATTGTCTCACCAAATGTGTAATAAATCTAGAAGTCAATAACATAAATTGTCATGCTCTCATTGATACAGGCAGTTCCTGTAGTTATGTTTCAGAAGCCTTCGTTTTGAAAAATAATTGGAAAATTCACCCCTCTCAAGAAACAATAACCATGGCGTCTAGCTCATTTTCGAGTCATACCAAAGGTCATTGTTTTGTGTCGATTCAATACAAATCATGTGTTTATCAAAATATCAAGCTATCTATACTTTCTGATCTTTGTACTGACGTACTCCTCGGTCATGACTTCCTTGGATTGCATAAAAGTGTAAATATCTCTTTTGGTGGTCATAAATCGTCATTCACCGTCTGTTTACTGAAACCTGCATCTGTTACGTCCCCGCCTCTTTTCCACCATTTAACTGCTAACTGGAGGCCTATTGCTACGAAATCAAGAAGGTACAATCGAATGGATGAAATATTTATCCGGGATGAAATAAACAGATTAGTTTCTGATGGCATTATCGAACCTTCAACATCCCCGTGGAGAGCACAAGTTCTCGTGGTATCGAATGAGAATCACAAGAAACGTATGGTTGTGGACTACAGCCAAACAGTCAACAAATTCACACTATTAGACGCCTATCCTTTGCCGAAAATAGACCAAATGGCTGAAACCATTTCAAAATATCATATATTCAGCACTTTGGATCTCAAAAGCGCTTACCACCAGATACCTATCCAAGAACATGAAAAGGTATTTACTGCTTTCGAAGCGTGTGGACGCTTGTTTCAATTCCGTCGCATTCCCTTCGGAGTGACGAATGGTGTCTCATGTTTCCAAAGAACTATGGATCATATAATCGCACAGGAACATCTCACAGATACATTTGTCTATGTGGACAATGTGACAGTTTGCGGGAGAGATACGCTTGAACACGAAACAAATCTCAACAAATTTCTTAATGCCGCTAAAAAATATGGATTGACTTTAAATGAATCAAAGAGCATTTTCGCAGCTAAAGAAATTACTCTTCTTGGTTTTCAAATATCGAATGGAAAAATTAAACCTGATCCTGACCGATTAAAGCCTTTACAAGATCTCCCACCACCATCGAATGTGCAATCGCAACAAAGAATTGTGGGATTTTTCGCTTATTATTCGCCGTGGATCTCCAACTTCTCCGATAAAATCCACTCACTCGTTCATAATCGAACTTTTCCTTTGCCCGTCTCTGTGAAACAAAATTTTGATGATCTTAAAAAAGAATTAGCCGTAGCAACTTTAGCTTCTATTCGTTGTGATATTCCGTTTGTCGTCGAAACTGATGCTTCGGACGTAGCTATTGCTGCCACTTTGAACCAAGATGGAAGACCTGTGGCGTTTTTCTCTCGGACGTTGACGCCATCTGAAAAACATCACTCAGCTGTTGAAAAAGAAGCCTATGCCGTGGTTGAAGCTATTCGAAAATGGAGGCATTTGCTTTTGGGTAATCATTTCAAACTTGTCACTGATCAAAGATCTGTTTCCTTTATTTTTGGCAATCAAAATCGGGGAAGGGTGAAGAACGATAAAATTTTGCGCTGGAAAATGGAATTATCACCTTACAGCTTCGATGTTGTCTATAGACCCGGAAAAGATAATAAAGCAGCAGATGCACTAAGTCGATCCTGTTGTGGTGCGCTTCTAAATGGACTGGATTTAAAACAAATACATGATCATCTTTGTCATCCTGGAATTTCTCGTATGCTGCACTTTGTGAAATCTCGTAATTTACCATATTCTATTGATGAAATTCGAAAAATGACCTTGAGTTGTGAAGTGTGCTCTGAAATCAAACCCAGATTTCCTTCGGCAATTCAAGGCCAATTAATCAAAGCTACCCAACCGTTTGAGCGGTTATCTATCGATTTTAAAGGACCTCTTCCTTCATCAACTCGTAATCGTTATCTACTGACGGTCATCGATGAATATTCTCGATTTCCCTTTGCATTTGCTTGTCCTGACCTTAGCAGTCACACCGTCATACTTCACCTGTGTCAAATATTCGCAATGTTTGGGATGCCTTCGTACATTCACTCAGACAGAGGTTCTTCCTTCATGTCGACCGAGGTACAAAATTTTCTTCGGGAAAAAGGTATAGCTTCGAGTAGAACGACTCCTTATAATCCCAAAGGAAATGGACAGGTAGAAAGAATGAATGGTACCTTATGGAAATCGATCCTTCTCGCTCTCAGATCAAAAAGGCTTTCAGTTGAAAACTGGGAATGCGTGCTGCTGGACGCATTACATTCAATCCGTTCATTATTGTGCACATCTACCAACGAAACCCCTCACGAGCGTCTTTTTCGACACAATAGAAGGTCGACTTTTGGTAACACACTCCCAACCTGGCTTACTGTTCCTGGCAAAGTTTTACTCAAGAAGAATGCTAGAATTTCTAAATATGACCCCTCTGTGGAAGAGAGTTGAACTAATTCATTGCAATCCTAACTATGCGCATGTTCGTTTTTCTGATGGAAGAGAAGATACAGTATCTATCCGTCAATTAGCCCCGAAAGGCTCCGACGCACTGATGAATGAAGCTGGAACTAATATGGGACTCTGTGAAAATGAACCGGTTGTTGCTGATGAACAAACCTCCTATAATGACGATACCGATATTGATAATGTTAAGGCAAATGGTGAATCTACGGATAACTCAAATGCTCGTGACCTATCAGAGAATCTCGAAAACCTTATCAATCAACAACAACGTGTTCATTCTTATAATTTACGAAGTGGAAATGTTTAAATACTATGTTTTCTCAATCCTCTTTGAATTGTTACTATAACAGTCTTGTTCCGACTCTGACGCTACGCTACAAATCGCAGTGGAGGAGAATGATATGTTTGTTTATTTGTACACACATTTATATTAACACCGTTCGTATACTAACATGTTTTGCTTTTGTCTTTTAGCATGTATATCTGCATTATATGATGAATAAAGCCTAATATTTTAGGCAACTCTTTCTTCTGATTTGTCTAATCATTCTGCCCGATTGCTGTGCTTGTTACTTTGATTCAGAACACGTATATATATATATATATATATATATATATATATATATATATATATATATATATATATATATATGTTTTTATATATATATTATTATGTATTTTATATATTAATATAAGGTGTGGATAACCTAATAAATATTTGTATTACTAATGTAAATATATATATATATATATATATATATATATATATATAGGATTAGAAATTTGGACTCACACATTTGCTTATATTCATATATGTTTTTATACATATGGACATATACATTTTATATAATTGATATAAGGTGTATTGCTTGTAATAAATATATAGTAAGAATAGAAAATATTCATGTTTAACAATTAACAATGGTCCTTCTTCTAAATAAATATATATATATATATATATATATATATATATATATATATATATAAAGGTTTTACGATATTATATTTAGATATATATGTATATAGATATAATGAATTATTTTAGTCATATGAGCAAATATTCTTATGCAATTATTTCTAATATTTGATTAACTTCGCATTGTGCTTACGATTAGTTTTTTGAAAAAACATTAGTTGTCCATACTATCTCTATCTTTCTCTCTTTAATCTTTCACCTAAGCGTCGCTATGACATTCACTCTCCATCCATCTACGTAACTTGCTGCTCCATATTTGAACTAATTTGTTGCTATGTGCGCAATACCTCACACACCATTGTATACATTAGAGTTCCTGGCTTTAAATAAAATACAGTATATGATAGTCAAGGCTTTAGTTTTTCATTAAATTTTGATTACCGTGACATAGTAGCAATACAGTTATAACAAATAACAAAAGGTTCGATACTGTCTCTCTCCCCTACAATATTCTGCATACGAGATGAGATGATGTATAGGTGAGGTAATGATTGGTCTGCTAATTATAAATAGTTATATATTGAGTTTAGTTACTGAGACAAATTCTATGATTAAAATAGTGTTGAGTCAAATATATATAAATAGAATGGTTTTGGAACGAGGTTACCACATTTGCTTAAATCTGCTATTGTGATCATTGTACTGTGTTGCCTGAGGATGGTGCTGGAAAGTAGGCACCGAAACGTCGCCAATAAACAAAGATGTGATAGGACCGCATTTCCATTGGGACCAACCAAAACTCAACCCGATCAAAGACAAAACAAAATTGGAAATTTCGATCAATCGGATCTTTGTGTAACTGCCCGTGTACAGCTATTACCCGCGTACGCAAAACGCGGCATTGGAATAAATGAAGCTTACACTCCGCAAAACCATTTCAAAAAGAAGATTTAACTGTTTTAATCGAAATGTACCTGTTTAAAAATATTAATTCAAGCCAATGCTGCAAATCAAATCAGACATAAACACAAAATTGGTTCCTAAAATCGCATTTTTGAAATAAAAATAAGGAGCTCAGTATTGCAAATTGCAGATAGTTCGTATGCTATATGAACTCAGTGAAATATGGTGAGAGGTTTAATCCAGTTAATTACTTAATTATTAAACTGAAATCATTTATTTAAATCATACTTGTATATTAGAAACAACAAACGGGGACTCGCATTCCGTAACGTTGACGTTATTGTTTTCGGCTATTTGAATGCAAAAGCAATGCTTATTCACTGAACTACTGGATCTTACAAACACACACACACACACATATATATATATATACCGGGGCGGAAGGGTGTATTTAGCCCTAAATTGAATGCAAATATTGCCATCACTATCAGCAAGGAGTTTGTAACTATCCAACATACATACACTGTATCCATTTTGTCTTTAAAATACCAAAGATTTTCGTCCTGGCAAGCGTATCTTGTTTAAAGAGTGTACACTGCCGAGTTTTAAAGGGATACACCACGAAAGCTTCCGTTCGTATGATAGCTGGTCGACATTGCCTGCAGTTCATGTCATTTACTGAAGTGGCTTCAAGGGCTTGGAAAGAATTGCAATGTTCGCCATAGCGAATAGTGCCTTAAACAGCGCAATGAAGTGACGAAGACATATTTTAGAGGTTCGCCAGATAGAACAGATCGGCTCGGAAATTTTGCGCATGAAAATTACATTTAGATACTGAAAATAAGACAAACTATGCCAATTAAACAGATTCCGAAAGCTCTCCCGGAAGATGTATATATAGCCGGCAATATATATAGCATAACTTTCATAAGACAAGACGTAAGTAGGAGGTAGATTAGCAGAAATGAATTAAAAATTCATGATTTGCAATAGAATATCTATAAATAATAATAGGAAGAAAAGACTATGTATGAAAAAATCGAACTAAACAGCATAACATAACATAAAATGCCTTTAAGTTGACAATAGACATGATAACTAACCTCTTGAGGAATTGTGAACGCCGGACTGGCAGTATACGGCCATGTGTTGGAACTAAGGACCATAATATTGAAGTCAACTGTAAAAAAATCAAATAAGCAAACGCTTTATAATTGTCATTTAACTAATATGAAAAAAGGAAATGCTTTTGTATAATAATTAATATAGTTTTTAATGTTTTCATTTTACATCATGCACAGCAATACAGAATCATTAGTAAATAGCCCTTCAATGCTATGTAACCAAACTATAAATAACAGAAAATCTATATTTAAAAAAGTGCTAATGACAATAATAATTTAGGAATAAAAACTATTAAAGCGATTAATGAGGGAGGATCGAGTTACAATGAATATACTTACCTAGATAACACACAGAAACGAGGCAACTAAGCCTCTACACAAAACCATTGTGGCCAAGCCTTACGGCTTTGACTGTACCCCTATCATAAACGCAACCAATTCTGTTCAAGTAAAGAAAGTTACGAAAATGGCTCTACAAGAAATCTGCAACACGATCGCCACTAAACTCGATTCAATGCCCTATCAAACAGAGTTTCCAACCAAGAAAAATGATGTACATGTGTACACAATCCTGACAGACGAGCGGTTCCCATACTACCAAATTCGAATGTAATTGATTTAAATGTCTCTGATATACTCGCGTTTCTCCATAAATGACGAAGGTTCGAGAAAGCTAATCTAGCTATCTCGATTCTCATACTCACCTCGACATTTATTGCCTGAGTTATTCAAAGAACTACCTACCTACCTACCACGCAGGATTACACCAGCACAATACATTGAGGCTTCACTGCTGTATAACTATGCAATTCAAAGCTATGCGTCGACTGAAAATGAACACTAGGTCATCCTTTCCTAGTTAACACAATGCCAAAGGTTTATAAACCTGGTTAATATCTCTAGATCTCCACTCGGCAGTCGCAGAGTGTGAGTGAGTGGCGGGTGATCCTGTAAAAGTATATTACTTTTAGAGGGTGCGAATTTCATACCGAAAGACAGAACAACAACTGCTAATCTAGTGAAGGTGGCTTGAGCAGAATCTAGATTGTCAAATAATAATACTATATCTTCCGCTTAATCAATATCGGCTAATTTACCCACCCGGTGTAAATTGTTCATAATAGTAACGATTACAAAATTAAGCAAAATGTGCAAATTGGACAGCCTTGACAAACGCTAATGTTGGTAGTAAAGTTTGTGTCAGTTATTTTTAGCTCTTAACGCAACCAGAAATGTTTGGGTAGAGAGCGCGTATAATATTTACAAACTTGGTTGACACACCACTTTTCGATTAATCCAGATTCGCAAAAATTTATTTCATTTAGACAACATTTGGCATGGAAATATAGCTACAACGCGTCAAATGGTATAATAAGCATACTCAACTGAAAGAGCATTTCATGAGGCAAGTAACACATATTTACTTTTTAAAAACATCTTTAACGTATAATTAAACGAACATTGGTTGCGCGGGTGGTGATAACAATTATTATAATCAAGGTTGCGGTCTTGATATAAACACCTGACCCAATAATTACTTACATATGTCAGTATAAACGAAGAATTGTATAGTGTAGAAAGGCAATTCATCCAGTAGACTGGTTTCGTCCTTATTGGGAACTCATCAAGTACTGGCCAGAATTTACCGCGGACAGGATACGAACCTGGGCACGTCTGCTTCGGAATCTGGTGCTCTAACCACTGAGCTATCCTGCCGCACCAGTGGTTAGAGCACCAGATTCCGAAGCAGACGTGCCCAGGTTCGTATCCTGTCGGCGGCAAATTCTGGCCAGTACTTGATGAGTTCCCAATAAGGACGAAACCGGTCTACTGGATGAATTGTCTTTCTACACTATACAATTCTTAGTTTATACTGACATATGTAAATAATTAATGGGTCAGGTGTTTATATCAAGACCGCAACCTTGATTATAATAATTGTTATCACCACCCGCGCAACCAATGTTCGTTTAATTATATAAATGATCATTTCAATACCACTTCCCCATGTAATGTGGTGTCTGTTCAGTAATGACAGATTGGGCATAGTTAGTTTGAACTTTGGGTCTAAATGGATGCCATATGAGCTCCACCTAAAGGAAAAATTGACTAACCAAGTTACATTAGCTAGTATATAACTGAAAATTGTGTGTAGTGTAGTGTGCGGCAGGATAGCTCAGCGGTTAGAGCACCAGATTCCGAAGCAGACGTGCCCAGGTTCGTATCCTGTCCGCGGCAAATTCTGGCCAGTACTTGATGAGTTCCCCACAAGGACGAAACCGGTCTACTGGATGAATTGCCTTTTCTACACTATACAATTCTTAGTTTATACCGACATATGTAAGTAATTAATGGGTCAGGTGTTTATATCAAGACCGCAACCTTGATTATAATAATCAACTTTAACATATGATGTTTTTCCTAAATGTTTTCGTTTTAAATTAAATTTCACGTTAAATGCGTATGGTATGTCGCTTAAGCATGACCTGCGTATAGATATTATGAACAATTTGATTGGTGATTTAGATAAACGTAAAGTTTAGTCGTAACTAAACGAATAGTAAACCTATCAAAAGTAAATCTTAAGAGGAATCATGTTGAACTACTTAATCGTGGTTTAAGCATGGCTATTACTAACGAAAGATCAGTTATAAATGAGATAATTACAGGAACTGTCAAAACGGCACAATTTCTTTCAGATAAGGAAAGGGTGAAATTTGAGTTGCCTCAATGGTTTTAACACACCAAGGGGATAAATTTAAGACAAACCATGAAATTCATTGTCTCAGAGAGGTTTAACTTCAGAGAGTGTTTTTTTCTAAAAGCGAATAAAGAATGAGCTACAGTTCAGATGCGTCAATCTGATAATAAAAAAACGTTAGAACAGTAAAGTAATGCAGAAATATGCACTAAAATAACAAAAGACCCAACGGATAGGTTACAAGGGCAAGTTAAATTATTAATAAATAATATAATTGCCACTGATGAATTGGATTCGGCGCGTGATAATCTCCCATACAAAGAGATGCAGTTGCATTATCATCACCATCATCATGAACAGCCATACAAAGCCAAAAGTGACTAAGTTTTCATTGCCATATAATCATAAGCGAAAAAATTAAATAACGACAAAAATAATAATTTCGGAACACAAATTATTAGTGAGATTCACGAGAGACAGTGGAAAGAAATTGCCAAGTTACTATGAGTATGTTAATCAAGATAACTAACAGAAATGAGGCAAACTAAACCTCTACACAACACCATTATGGCGCAGTCAGCTTCAGGGCAAGGCAACATCTAAAATACAGCTTCCTCGCGGGTTTCATTGTATCACGTCATACGCAAACCATACCTCACAGCTAACTCTGCACTCCTAAGAAAAAAAGTTACGAATATTATTCTACTAGACATCCGCAACAAGATCGCCACTGAGCTCGATTCGATGACATATCGCGAAGGGTTTCTATCCAAGAACTATGATGCACAAGTGGCCACATCCTGGCAGACGAGTGGGTCCTATACTACCTAATTTGGATGCAAGTGACTTCAACTGTTTCTTCCATGTCAAAATCTGCCAACCTTGTTTTTTATGCCAATCTGGTGTTGGATGAGAAAACACAGCACTTCTGGACAATCGAAAGGAGGGAATACGCAAAATGTGATCGAGCCAACGAAGTTGATGGAGCCTTATGTTTTTATAGCGACAAGCACTCGTTGGCAGATCCAAAAATATGTCTACAGATGTTAACGTTGGTCATTCGTTGTTGGTAACCAAAATGTGCGTTGCTTCTCAAACAACGATAGTCTAATGCCTGTAAGCGTCTAAAATCACCAAATCTAAGAGGTCAAGGTTCATTAGTGTATAGTAAGACTGCGCGAACAGATGAATTGTAAACACGAACTTTAAGGCAGAGTGAAATAAACGCGTTGCTCCATAAATGACGAAGGTTCGAGAAAGCTACTCTAGCTTTCGCAATTCTTATTCTCACCTCGTCGGATATATTGCCTAAGCTTTTGATAGAGCTCCCAAGATATATAAACTTGTCAACTATGCCTAGATCTTCATTCTGCAGTCGCAGCGTTGGAGTGAGTGATGAGTGATCCTTTAAAAGTATATTACATTTCGTGGCTGCGAATTTATCCAAGGTGGCCTGAGCAGAATCTCGATTGTCGAATAATAATACAATATCGTCTGCATAGTCAAGATCGACTAGTTTACCACCCGGGTTAACTTCAATACCTGCATCCTAAATGTGTGGAAATGTTATTCATAATAGTATCGATTACAAAATAAAACAAGGGGGAAATTGGACAGCCTTGACGAACACCACTGCTGATTGTAAAGTTTTGCGTTAATTCGTTGTAGACCTTACCGTAACCATAAGTATTTGTGTAGAGAGCGCGTATAATATTAATACATTTTTGGGCACACAACTTTTCGACAGAATATAGAATAAAACATTGCGATCCACCAAGTCGAATACACCCTTGAAGTCTAGAAAGATGGCTATTTTGGGACGGTGATATAAATGTCGCTGTTCAAGAATTTGCCTTAACGTAAAAATATAATCTATACAACCTTGTCCTTAGTGGAATCCGGCATGTTCTTCTCTAGTGCGTGATCCACGCTAAGCGCGACAAAGTAGAATAATCGAAGCAAATAACCTAGACACGACTGGAGTCAAGTTTATACCACGATGCTTATCGCAAGAATTACGATTGCCTTTTTTGAAGATAGGAATAATGATAGACTCATTCAGATCAAGTGGTACGGTCTTCTCATTCCATATAGTACGAAAATGTTTAGTCAACGCTCCCGAAATTATATCGCCACCATCCTTAAATAATCCTGGAAGCAAATCATCACAGCCTGCAGCTTTGAGACGTTTAAGTGATAGGATTGCATTCCGTATTTCTCACTCTGATGGTTCTTAGAGACTAACATTCCACACTGTTGATACAGGCATGCTTTCGTGAATCGGAACTAACGCGGGTGCCCAAGCCCACCTATCAAGACAACTTATTTTATCGGTTTCGCTAACGTTTAATACTCTCGGACCTGCTGGAACAAACAGCAACTATTATCTGACGCGGACGCTTCTTCCATTTCTTCAGCCTGTCTGGTCCAAAGGCTTCGAGATCGACGTTTAGACTACGCTTTAGTTGGCGTCTTATATTACGACGAGTATTATTATGAGCCGAGCTAGGTGGAATTTGGCGCCTTGTTTCGAGTATCACAAAGATTTATTTAAAGTGCATAAGCCTAGTAATCTATTAAGAATTATTGTGGATGTCAAACACTCTCCAACATATAAAATTTTTAAAGTTTTTGTATCATAGAATAATAAAATATTCCCCGTATCTTAGAACATACTCATATCAATTGGTTGAACTTCTTGATAAATATGTACTAGATGAAAAGGATAAATTAATAATTTTTGATGTAGTACCTATGTGCACGAATATATCTGTACCCAAAACCCTGCATTTTTTCGACGTTTCCTAGTTGATCACCCCTTAATATCAAAAGGAAGTAAAATGAAGATTAGCTACATCATGGAGATAATGTGTATACGTATATCGTTTACCTTTTTTAAATTTAGGAAAGAATTTTATAAACAGATTCAGTGTCCGAATGGGACAACCTTAGTCGGTCCCGATAGCAAATATCATTATGCATTATTTAGAAAATAATCTTTTGGATAGGATTCCACTGAAACCAAAATTGAACCTACGGCTCTTGGATGACATAGTAATTATCTGGAACTATGGTGATGATGAAATGTTAAATTTTTTAAATTTAGCTAATCGAATGAGCGAACTATAATTTACTCTGGAAAGAGAAACATTATTTGAATAATCACTTTTGGATGCCAAATTAATTATGAATGGTCAGAATTAAAAACAGATATTTTTAGGAATGATGCTTATTCGGAAATCCTTTTAACTTCAAGTCCAATCACCCGTGTCGTTAACGTTAAGAAGCCTTAGATTGACAGATATAAAACATAGGAAGTGAGATTTAGGTAGACTGATGTTTATCCTCCTCATTTAATAGAAGCAACAATGATGGAAGTTGTAAGAAAATTTAATCCTAATTTGAGGTACATAAAAGCGGATAGAGGGAAGGAAGAGCGTAAGAACATGGTATTACCGAAATTTATATTATGTAGGAAAGTAAAATCAAAAGTTTTAAAATAAATTATAAGGACAATTTTAAAACAGTGTCAAACACTTAGTACTATGCTCCATAACCAAAAAGAAGAGATTGAACCATTGGAAACATTATGAGTGTACGAAATCCTCTGCAATGATTGTAGTCTCATGTACGTTGGTGAGGCCATGCGCCTAATCAAGGTAAGAAGAGGTGAATGAAGAACTGCATGCAAGTCCTGACACATTACTAAATCTGATATCGCCCGTCATGCGGTAGAGTCAGGAAACACTATTAACTGGGATGATTGCAGACGCATAGCCATATGTAGTCGTAATAGACTGATGAGATTGATTAAACAATCAATAAAAATTAAATCTAAGGATAATATTATGAATGAAACCTCTGAACGTAGGATTTACAGTAGGCTGGAGACTACCTAATTTAACATGAAGCCAGAAACAACGACATGGGTACGGTGGATTTTCAGCATCTTTTATTGGTTCTTGTGTGTTGTTTATACTTAACTAGTTTTGATGTAAGGGCTCTGCTAGTCAGTCTTTTAAAACTGGCGAACTGAACAAGCACAGTGTCCACATTGCATTCTTCAAAGAGGCGAGAAGCGCTTTGAGCACTTCTTAATGCACCTTAAGTTGGTCTATCCCATGGTAAATAGCGATTCTACAGTCGTCTCAATTCACAAATGATTTAGCCAGGCATGGAGCTGCCATTTCTCTATCCCGTGTGACATAAAAAGCCTTATTTGACAAATAGCCATTAATTACAGTTCGCTCAATGCTAGGTTTTGTGCAGGAAACTTAGTTCTGCAAGTCGCAAATGCACACCGGTCTACTCTTAAGTATTTTGACAATAAAGCAGTCATTCCTTTTAAAATCTAACAGATTTTGTCTCTTGTCTTGAGAAGCGCTCGTACATCTAGTGATTGACAAACAATAGATACCTATAATTCTGCTACACTACCTGTAGCTACAATTGAAAGCGCACCAAATAGCACCTGGAACGCTATGATAGAATGGCTTAAGTATTTCCCAGCAAGTCGTCTTTTAACAACAACTAATACGTATCTCTACTAGAACCAAAGTTATTTAACACGCAATATCTGATACGAAACTAATATTATATCACATTCCGGCTCGTAAGCATCGTAATGAGTACGCATCCAAGTAAATAGAGATGGAGGATCAATACTAGCTTCCTTTTGCAAATGAATTAGCCTTTATACTCAAATACGACATATTAACAGTGTTCATTCTGCCAATATAGTACGGCTATCTCAAGCAGTTCGTCTAGCTATTCCAAAGTCTACACGATCCACCCATATAGCAAACTGCGTGATGAGCGATAAAGTGACTCCTCAATTTTGTTACGAGGTCGACACCAAAAATACATATTTGATAAACAAAAAATACTTTCATTCACGAGACAGACCGCAAAGTTACCATTAGTTCGGCCGAATAGATAAATAAACATCTGAAAGAGCTTACTGCCGCAATCTGGACAGAGTAATTCGTCCGAGACGAAAGAATGGGACCGTTGTGATGAGGTTACGAAAGAATACGTATAATTGCACACCTGCGAACTATCGTGGCATCAATTTGCTTGAAGCTGCATCAAAGGCGGCGACTGCTATAATCATCAAATGAATTGATGAAAAGTGAGAGAAGGGAATTATACTAAACTCGGCAAGGTTTCGATTGCGATTGGAAAGCATTGATCAAATTTATGATCTAGGATTCATGGATTACGGCAAAACTACTCCGATTAGATATCGATGACAGTGGCCAACTGAAGATGCCGCTCTACTGATAGTCTTAATAGAAAAAAATTATATGAAGCCAAACATCGTGCTTAACAGCGCCCTGCTGTCAGTTATTGATGAACTCATCTACCAATTGTAAACAGTGATGCCAGACGGATCAGTTTGTGTTGGAGTTTTCGAATGTACACACCTTGTTAAAGCTTTGGTAGAGTACGAAACTAATCTACAATCACTGTCTATTAAAAAACTAAAGACCACATTCTTGTATTCAAGTATACTGTTAGTTTTTCTTTGTGCTGCGGAAATTTTGGATAATTGACAATAAATATCAGAAAATGGACAGCTTTATTAATCCAAATATACACTCAGTTTGATAGATATGGTCACCAAAGTGACAACACATTACTCAATGATAAATTATAATAACCGACCTGTCCCACTTGGTCATTCTATAATTTACAGTCGCTATTGAACTTTGAAATTAAACGATAATTTTGTTAGTTGAGGAACTGTACTCAAAAACTAATAACTCATCACGCTCGCCAGGATACCAAGACAACTCCGGTAGACGGCTGAAACGAAGGCGTAGACAAGCAACGTCGTAAATGGATACTAATATCCGTGATATTGACCAATCAATCAATCCTCACTGAACCCTCCGTAACCGAGAGTGTAGCGGCAGCAGCCTCATTGGTGGCCTATTAAATTATACCCCAGTGGCATAGGCCCCTTTGGAGACCATTGTGCGGGAAACCTAGATGCCTATATATATATATATATATATAT